>WBNO01016359.1:0-27495 GCA_013400575.1 Peucedramus taeniatus | reverse complement strand
CGGGCCCAGCCTGCCCGGAGTGGCCGTGCCGCCCCTCCCCGGGGTCAGAGCCCTCCGAGCCCGGCTTTGCCCCGGTGTGGGTGGCCAGCGCGGCCCGGCGGTGCCGGCCCTGGGCCGCGGGCAGCGGCAGTGGAAGTTCGGGAGGCGAGAGGAGAACACGATCAGCCGCGGGGTGACACCGGCTCTGAGGGGGTGTTGGCGTTGTACTCCGTCATTTTCAGCGAAGTTCGTCCGAGGCGCTGCGAGGGGCGTTGGGGAGAAGCGGGTGCTCCCGGCGTGAGGCTCTGCCGGGAAATGCAGCTGCGGCCGCGGCTGCTCGGGGCGGGCCCTGGGCACATAGCGGTGCCTCAGTTTCCCTTCACGGCGACAAAAGAGCTGCCTGTGTTATCTCAGGCTGCGGGCACGACCTGGCTCTGCATCGCTGCGGGATTAGAGGAGCGTGAACAGAAAGGTGCCGTGCCCTGAGGGTGCGGGTGAGGCCACAGCACCGCACAGCGCTTGTCCTCTGTGCTTTCTGAGCAGGTCCTTCCCATCCCTGCTGCTGGACACGCTCAGGTGCACAGTGAGGGGCCTGAAGTGACCTGTGTGGGGTCAGTGCTGCTGTGATCCATGAGTCCCAGCCCTCTGAGGTGGATCGTGGGGATGTCTGGAGCCCCAGACCATCCCCACACACCCTGAGTGGGCAGAGCAGGGTCTGTCTTGGAGTCACCAATTGCTCCATGCTCCGGCTCTCTCGGCACTGTTTAAAGGAGGAGTGATGGAACTGCTGCTGGACCTGCTCTGGGTGCTGGTTTAAATGGATTTCTGCCATGCCTGACATGCCAAGCTTCCGAGCTTTCTGTCTCATTCACCTCACACAGGTGTGTTGCGGTCAGTACAGATTCACTGAAGTATTTTATAGCAGGGAGAGGTGGGTGAGAGTAGTTCTTGATAGAAGGTAAAACAGAGCTGGACGTTATCCTGGATGCTGTTCTGTGGGTGTTGGACAGTTCTCTTTCTTTACATAAATACAGCTTTTGATTAATTTTGTATATCGGTCCTTCCTTATAACTGCTACAGCATATTCTTACCCAAAGTGCCCCTTTTTCCCTCTGATTGGGCCAGTTCTTAGTGTTCACCTGTATATCCTTTGGGCAGTTCCAAGGAGAACAAGGAGTCCCAAAACATTCAGCATCTCTGCCTGTTTTCCTGCTAGCTGGACTTTGTTGTTTGGGTGATTGATCTGATTCTGCCCCTCACTTGCACAAGGATTGTGGATCTCTGCAGAAAATGCAACTTAAACCCAGTTTAATGGTGTATAAAAAAGATTAGGTTTTTTTGTTTCAGTTTTTTTCCCTCCAAATACCTCATCTTCACCCTCCCTTTGGGTTTTCTTTCAGCCACACTTGTTTGCCTGGAAGAATTTGCTAGGGAATCATTAATCTGCCTTTACATTCTGCTCACATTTGCATATGAAATAATTCCTTGTTCTTTTTGTTGTGTCTCCACTCGGAGTCCTTTCTGCACGGGGGTGTGTTTTTGTCCCTCTTCTGCGTGGAAATTTGCAAGAAAGCAGTCAGGAGAGGCAGCTGGATCGGGGAAATGTGAATGAGGTGTTTCACCTGACTGTTCCTGTGATCCCACATCACGTGTGTGACCGGATGGCCGTGCTGGTCACGGCAGGGATCAGTAGAGCTGGGCTTTACCCAGTGGTGAAGGTATTTGAGAAGGCTCAGCCTTGTGTTGTGCTTCAGCAGCTTCAATTCCTAGAGCAGGAGAACCTAAAAACTTGCAGAGCTTTCGCCATCTGTGCCTTTCACTCCTTTGTCCTATATTTAGCTTGGAAAAGCAAACAGATGAGGTGGTTTCAGTTCTTGCTGCTTCCAGGCGGGCACAGGGCTGCAGTGCTGGGGAGTGTTTGGAGCCCAGCATCAGGGGCTCCCTGAGAGCTGCCTGGCTCTGAGCATGGTTGTGCTCCCCAGCCTGTAATTATTCATGGAAGCACATCTAATGCTTTAAAATAAAATCACTGAGCTGCCTTCACCTCTTCCTGGCCTTATTTGAAAGGAGCTCCTTCTCGTTGTCTTTTTTTTTGTTTCAACCAGTGTTGGCGTAGCCGCAGCAGATCCGTGTTCCCAGGGTGTGACAAAGGCCCTGTTTATCCACAAGCCCAACTGCCTCAACTTCATGTGCCTCTTTGGGATTTGAGTTCTCAGCACTGCAGTGGGAATCCTTGCCAAAATGGCTTTTATTTAATTTCCTCGGAGAGGTTTATCCCCTGCTGCCTATTACAGCTGCTTTGTGACGTTTTCCTTTGGGACACGTGTTGAAGCTTGTGAGCTTGTGGAGTAACAGGCACACTGGACATGGCTTCCAGAGGAAATGCAACGTGCAGTCCTGCTGGGAAGAAATAAAAGCTGGTGTCAGCAGAGGAGCAGCTGGACTGGGGTTTGGGGACAGGTCTGAACACAGGAAAGGAGACCACAAATGTGTCTTACTGTGACAGGGACCCCAGAGAACTGCAGCTGAGGAGTAACTTTGGGAACCTCTGGAAGTAGGGTGAAAAGGGAGCAGAGGAACAATGAGAGAGGAGTTAACAACAGCAGAGGTTGCTGAGAGGAACCAGAGAGGTTACAGTTACCAGAGAGGAAAACCTGTGTGGAAAATGAGTCCTGTTTGCAGAGGAGAGTGCAGAGCATGTGTCCCCGGTGCAGGCAGATGTGTAACAGATGTGCAGCACAGAAGTGAATGGATAGCAGATTGTGGATTTGGCAAACTGTCCTCAGCACAGGATGGAGCCACCTTTTCAGGTAAGTGAGACACGATTTAGAAACAAAATTAAAAATACTGTTAGAGAGCAGAGCAGGGGAGCAGCACGTGCAGGGTGTGACACAGGTGCTTATCAGGGCAGGTCAGGTACTTAGCCAGGAGAAACAGCATCGTGTAGCTCCTCATAAATGGTGCAGCACCTCAGTGCAGGAGGAATGGAGGAGTGCCTCTCCATTGCAGGGATTAGGCCTTGCATCCCTTTTTCCAGGCGAGGTTCTCTTGACTGCTGCCCTCTCTCATTTGCAGCTGATGGGTAGGTGAAGAGACCAGGGAGGCTCATGGGGCAGCTTCAGTTTGTTCCAGACCCCTTTGGCACTGGGGACATGTGGGTGTGGCAGCATGTGCTGAGCTGGGAGTGTGGGGGCTCCTGGGGGCTGTTGTTTCCTAGTTTGGATGTGAGCATCTCGGAATTGCTTCCTGGCCCTGGAGATGCCTTTGGCATTGCCCTTCCTCGGGGTTGTGCTGCTTCTGTGCCAACACAAGGAGCTGAGAGCTGGGTCCCAGACCCAGCACTGCGCTGTGTGTGAGCCCTGCCTGTTCTGCATTTGGCCTTGGGGCTGTCTGGGGCTCCTTGCTCAGGACTGTGACTCCTCCCTGTCCATCCCCACCATCAGAGACCCACACTCAGGCTGAGGCAGGGCAGGGAAAGGCCTTTGCAGCTATGGTCATCCTGCCAGGGGGTGAGAGACTCCCTGGGGTCAGGATGGCAGAAATAGGACGTGCTATCTCAAGGGGACCCATCCCTCTCCTCAGAAAATGTGGGCAGATGAGCTAGAGCAGTTCTTCCATCAGGAAGATGGGATTTGTTCTGTGTGACTCAGGAATCATTGGAATGGGCTCTGTGGCTTGCACCAGGCGAGTCAAGACATTCACCAGCTCTGCCTTTGCCCAGCACGGAAATGTGGGTAATTCCCTGAGTCTAAAGAAAGCTTTCCCCCCTCAGCTTAGATTTTTTGCCCAAATGCTGCAGTCTGGGCACTGCCATAAGAGAACAGACTCTGAATTCCTGCTCTGTTTGCCTCTCCCTTGCCCTGAAGTGTTTTGCAGCATCGCTGCGTGCTCGAGCACTGCGCTGCAGCTGTGCCCTTGCTGCAGTCACAGGATGGCACATGCAGCTCGTGCGGGCTGTGGGACACCCTGGGAGTCAGGAAAAGCTACCACCAATAAGAGAGATTTGCTTACTACCAACCCTCCAGGCTTCTCCCCGTTTCCTGACCTTGATTATAAATTACCTGGAAGCAATTTAGTGAGCATGGTGGGTAAGGAGGAAAGCAAAGAAACTGCACCTGGGAATGGCCTGAGGAAGCTACAGAATCTCAAGTGATTTAGGCAGCAAAACCTCTGACCAGCTTTGCAATTTTGGCTCTAGCTGCTTTAATATCCTCCTTTGGGGGTCAGGGAAGTTTCTGTGATGTTCTCTAAGATGATCATTTGCCTAAAATAGCTGTTGCAGCAGTGGGAAGTACATGAAACCACAGAGCTGCCAGCTGTTCAATGCTGATATAAACTGTTACTTTTCCATCTGCACAGTGTCCTGCTCCTGTGGTTCAGCACATCCTCTTTGTCCAGGTGATGGTTCCTTTGGTGCCCCAGTGCCCAGGGTGCATCCAGAGCATGGAGCAGTTTGTGGCAGGACTGCATGAGGCAGTTTGTGAGGAAGGAGCTCTGCCAGGTCCCAGCAGCTGCTGCTGGTGCAGCACCAAACCCCTGGTGATGAGCTTGTCTCTGAGTTCTTACATGCTGTGCCCAGCAAAGCAAACCCTTTACTCAGTGTTTTAGTTTGGAAATATCTTGTTATCTCCAGTACATTTTGATGTCCTTTACTCTTAAAATTTTTAATATAGTGGAATTACTGATGGCAAGGCAGAACCCCAAGGTATTATGGGTAAAGTAACACACATCTGCCTTTCTTTGTTCAAGACAGGGTGGAAAAGAGGAGTGGGCACAGACAGGACGTGGCATTTTCCCTCCACAGAGTCTAAAGTCTTCCCTTGCAAAGTCATGGTTGCTGTGCTGCACTTTGGTGGGAGAACCATGAGATCAGTTTTATGGAGCTGCTGGGTGCAAAGTGTTTCCAACCACTTCTCCTTGGCTCCAGACACGTGTGTGCTGTTTCTGGAATGCTAAATAGACTCTTGTTGCAGCAGAGGTAAATTACACTTGAGTAGCTTAGGAGGAAAATGTGGCCAGAGCTCCTTCAATGCAGCTCTGGGCTTGCAGAGCCCTGCATTGACCCTGTGGAACCTCTCCAGAGCCCTTCAGCCTCACTGATGGAAAGGGGCTCTTCTTTTTTATTTCTCCTGGACACCCTTGCCTCCCCTGCAGCTGCTCAGTTGAGTCAGAATTAAACCTGTTTGTTTCTGCACACTGGAAACTAGAATGATTGCAGGATGAAGAAGTGGAGCTTTGGACCAGTGCTTGTATTTATTCGGTTTCTTTCTCATTTTCTTTCATGTGTTAGATTTGGGAAATTCCCTGCCAAGGGTTTGCATTCTGGATTTGTTGAGAGCATGGGGCAGCTGGCATTTAAACTTTATTGAGTGTCCAGGCGAGGAGCTGGAAATAGCAAAGGGAAGGTGGAGTTCAGCCCCTGGCAGAGACCCGGCCTCTTCTCCTCTCAGCTGAGTTCCTGTTTGCTTTCCAGGGCTCCCAGTACCCAGTGAGGTGCTGGTGGGTGTGAAGCAAGGTGTCTCAGCGTTCAGAACACTCTAGAGAAATATTTATTGAGACAAGAAAGTGCCCCTGGTGCCAAGGGAGGCTGCAGCCTTGGGGAGGAGCGAGCTGGAATTCTGCTCTGTGCCATGGTTCCATCTGATCTGCTTGGAAATGCTGATTTTTCTCCCTGTGAGTTTAACTCTGAATTGAATTCTTAAGCCTTCCCTTAGCCTCGTTGTTTTGCAGGAGGTAACACAGAGCCGAGACAGCTGATGACTTATCAGGATGTTTTGTGTTTGGCTTCGGGTGGCTGAGAGGCCCAGCCTTTCATTCAACGAAGTTGAAGCTTGGAAAAACAGAAAGCTGATAATGGAAAGCCACCAGCAGTATTATGTGTGTACAGGAACACCAGATGTGCCTAAATCCACCCTGATAAGGAGTGTGGGACAGGCTGGTACCTCGTTAAGTGGAAACTGTTTGCCCTGTAACCCAAGCAGGGTGAGTTTCTCAGTACTCAGCACTGGTGAGGGCACACCTTGAGTGCTGTGTCCAGTTCTGGGCCCCCCAGTTTAGGAAGGACATTGAGATGCTTGAGCTCATCCAGAGGAGGGCAGTGAGGCTGGAGAGGGGCTGGGAACACAAACCCTGTGAGGAACAACTGAGGGAGCTGGGGGTGTTCAGCCTGGAGAAAAGGAGACTCAGGGGTGACCTCATCACTCTGCACAGCTCCTGAAAGGTGGCTGTGCTCAGGTGGGGTTGGGCTCTTTCTCCAGGCAGCACTGACAGAACCAGAGGACACAGTCTCAAACTGCATCAAGAGAAATATAGGTTGGATATTAGGAGAAAGTTTTCACAGAAAGGGTAATAAAGTACTGGAGTGGTCTGCCCAGGGAGGTGGTGGAGTCACCATCCCTGGATGTGTTTAAAAAAAGACTGGATATGGCACTGGGTGCCAGGGTTTAGTTCAGGTGTCAGGGAACAGGTTGGACTCGATGATCTTGAAGTTCTCTTCCAACCTTGTGATTCTGTGATTCTCAGGCCCATTGTCCCCTTGGGAAGGTGTTGCTGCCTCCCAGCATATCTGGGGTACACAGAGCTGTGCACAGGTGATGAGATGATTATAAACCTGCTGCTTTCTGTCTTCTTAACAATTGGGCAGTTTGGTGTTGATGGGATTCCCTTAAACTCTAAATGGCTTTGTGCTAAGAGGGTGTGATACCAACTCCATCTCATGCTGCAATAATTAGTCCCATCCTCTGCTAATTCAGCGAGTTTCTCTTCCTCCTGTGCAAGTCTGCAGAGCAGCTCTGTGCCCACTCTCAGACAGAGTGGTCCCTGCTAACACCAAAAATTCGAGGAGGTAAAATGGCTTTTCTTCCTGAAAAAGCTTTTAGTTCTTCCTGTGCATATTTGAGGCAGCTATTTTTTCCCTTTTTACAGAAGTTTTGATCACTTGCCCAGTTTTATTTCCTCCAAAATTATTTTTAAGTTCATCTTCAGTCATGTGTGCTGCACTTAAAGCTTCTGCTGCTGCCTTCCTTGAGAGCAGCCCAGATTTGGAAAGTCACTGACCTTTCCTTTTAGCAGTGGTGAACCTTTTGTTCTAGTAAACATGCTGTATGGCTTCTGAGATAAGAGGTTTTAATTTGAGGTGAAATGTCACATCACAGAGATTTTTGGATTGTAGAAGATCTTCCCAGAGAAGATGGAAATCCCACTAAATGCCCTGTCCAAAACCAGACCAGGCAACACTTGAAAAGACTTTTGGGAAGGAGCAAATCTGTGTTGGTCAAAATACAGTTGTTGGGTTTTTTTCCCCATGTCCAATTCCTGTCATAGTTGATTAAATTACATATTTGTTTTCCAAATCAAAGCAGAAAATCCTCTTCTCTCCCCTTGCTGTGTCTCGTGTGGAGACAAAAACCCCAGTGGTTCCTGGGCTGGTTTCCCACTGAGCTGATCAGTTCCTCCTTTCTGCCTTACCTATGTTTGGAGGGACTTTCCAGCTGCTCCCAGCAGCTGTGGCTGGTGTCACAAGCCATGCACCTCCTTCTGCCAAGAGATTTTGCTTGTCATTAAGCAAAATCAAGGTCACTGATGTGCAGCTAATTAGTTCTCCCATAAAATAGCCATAGTGACAAAGGTATTAATAGAAATGCTCGTGTGGACCTGGGGCTGGTGGCTGTGTACAAAAGCCAGTGATGGCTGCAGGACTGCAGGGAGGAGGCTGAGGCAGAAACTGAGTATTGGAGAAGAAGGTTCCTGATCCATGTGGCAGCAGGGTAATGAGACAGGGATCTGAGGAGAAATTTTATTATTTCAGATGTCTTCTGACATTATCTGTCCATGCATTTGCTCAGTTGGAGACAGTGTGGCGAGACAGCTACAAATGTGAACATAAATTTATTTATGATTCTAGTCTGGCTTTGGGCCAGCGGTCAGATTTACCCAAATTCCTCTTGCAGTCAGTGAGTTTGTGGCCTCTAGATATGCAGGCTGAGGAATTGGACAGTTGTTTTCAGTAGTGACATAATGTTTTGATGTATAGTCAAGCTGATGATTGAGCAAATAGATTTTCAGGGTTGACTTTTGTCAGAGTAATCCCAGCAGGCTCAAAAGGAGTGCTGTCCTGTGAGTTTACTGGCTCAGCTCTTCTTCACTTCTGATGGAGCTGCAAAAAAAAAAAAAAAGAAAAAAAAAAAGGACAAATATCCTCTGGTGTCAGTTTTCCCAATAGCCACCATTTTCATTCAGTTTTCCCTAACCCAGCAGCCTGTGCTGCCAAGGACGTGTCTGTGGGTGAGTGTGAATGGAGAGAGCCTGCCAGCAAACATCTGACACCTTCTGCTCTTGCTGCTTTTCCCCCCTGGCACTGACCAAAGCAATTCCTCTCAGGCAGCAGCAGAGATCTGGCACCTGTGAGCTCTGTGTTCTCAGGAGCTCTCACCTGGGGCCTCCTGTAAGCCCTATGTGACATGTGGGTGGTGAAGTGGCTCAGGTGTGGAAGTTATTCCAGTGGAAGGTCTGGGATTCCTGTACAGGGCAGCAGCTGAAAGCAGGGTTTGACAATGGGCAGCATACCCTGAGAAATTTAGGCCCTGGTTTAAAAGAAAGAATCTGTTTCCATTTGAGATTTATTTTTTTCCAAAACCTCCAGCTTCTGTTGTCCCATCATGGGTGGGGTCTGTAAGTTCTGCTTTGGGGGTGGAATGGCACATTTTGGTGCATCTGGAGTGCCTCATGAAAGGATTCTTTATTGGAGACTGGTGGCTCTGGAGGTGAGTTTGGTACCTCCTCAGTAAGATCTCTGCAGCCTTTCCCTGGAGATGATGATAAAGAGTTGCTTGGTTTGGCTGGATTGAGTTTCATACCTCACTCTAGACTGTGTCCTGTTTCACAGCTTTGGTTCTTCCACGATGTGCTGGTATTTTTGATACACCTACACACTAAAGGAAAGTGATGCCCTGGTTCAGACATGTGCTTGTGTTGCCTATAATCAAAAGAACAAAACTCCTTTGTGTTAGGATAGTAAAGTAAAAAGCAGAACTTTATTTGGAAGCTTCCAGGTGAACTGGTGGTGATGGGAACACCCAGAACTGAATTTCTACATTTTATAATGTTAATTAATTAGGATATCTTAACAGGTACATCAAATAGGAGATTCAGTTGTCCCAGTAACCTACCCCTGGGTCAGTCTCTTGGAGTTGGTCTAAGGGGTTCTCTGCCCCACTTCTTATTATGCCTTATTGTAGGTCCCCTCCTTGGAATAAGACTAAACAATATTTCAGGAATGTGTTTAGAAGGTCAGCCTATTGTTCTGAAATCTAGGGGAAAAGGGTAGGAAAACTACTGGAGCTACAGCCATGCATTAGCAATCTACAAAGCTACAAATATATGAAGAATATATGAAAAGCTTAAGCATCATTCCCCCCCTTTTGAGACTTGACAATATAGAATTATAGGCAACACTTGTACTTTTCCTCTGCATTACCAGCTGAAAGCAGCTTCCCCTCTGAGCACTCTTATCCTGGGATGAGGCTCCCAGCCCAGGGATGATCCTTCAGTGCAGGTGTGAGAAAGCTCAGCCAGTGGGAGCTGATCACTGCCCATGCCAGCTTTCAAGCTTAAGTGCTGGTATTACCTACCTGTCCACGTTGTGTTTGGTTTATTCTTAGCATCCAATCCCAGGCAGACACGGTGACATCAGCTTTCAGCAGAGCTGGTGCTCTGACACAACACAAGGGTGCTCCTGGATTGCCTCTGCAGGTGTTTGCTCTAATTTTCAGCCGTGTCTGGGTTTGTGGGTGCTCACAGCAGGACTCCAAGCTCAAATCATATGGATTCTCAGTGCTCCCTGCCAGTGGAGCAGCTGTTGGAACACACTCTGGAATTTTCAGTTTCTTGGTGCTGATGCAGAGAAGCCAGGTTAACCTCAGCCACCTCCCTGGGCGTGTTCAAACAAGAAGCTTTTGGTTAAAGGGAGTGACGAGTCTGAAGGGAATGTGCAGCCTGGCAGGTGGTGTAAATTTGGTGTGAGCTGTCAGCGTGTCCCTGTGGCTCAGGGCAGGGAGGGGACAGCAGGGCACAGGAGCTGGCTGCAGGGGAAGAGCAGCAGTGGGCAAAGGCACAGCTGTGTGCTGCCCTCGCCTTCCAGCACTGCTACATCAATAGCACAGGGTTGACACCAACATCTCAACACATCTGTCAGACTTTCTCTTCCAACAAAATGTTTGGAAAGGCCCTTTTGCCCCTGGAAGCCCTGGGCTGATGGCTCAGCTGCTGTTCCAGTGCTTCAGCCAGGTTTGTGCTACACCCCGAGCTCCTCCAGCGACTGCAGCAGCTGCATCCTGGCAGCCTGGTGTGGCTGCATTTCTCTTCACAGAGAAAAGCAAGGCACAACTTTTCCAAAGGATTTTCTGGAAAAGGCAGTGAGAAGCCTTAGAGAAGAGAAAACAACTCTTATCTCTGTTCGCTTCTCCTGTGTTTTGCACATGTGGAATGTCTTGGGAAGATTGTTTACCTGAAGGGATTTGGTAATTGGATTCTGGTGATGGTTGTTTAACTCCATTGGCCAATTAGAGTCAAAGCTGTGTCCACTGTCTGGGACAGTCACGAGTTTTCATTATTATCTCTTTAGCATTCTGTAAGTATCTTTTCTCTATTCTTTAGTAGAGTTTTCTTTAATATAATATAGTATAAATAAGTAATAAACTAGCCTTCTGAACATGGAGTCAGATGCTTCATTCTTCCCATCAGTCAGGGCAAAATAACACCAATAGTGTGTCTCTGGTTCCTCCTCTCCTCCTGGAGCTGTGGCTGTTGCAGAAGCCCCTCGTGCCTCTCCCAGAGCAGTGCCCACACTGTGGGTGCAGGGGCAGAGCATGACTGGGAGCCTGCTCCTGCTTAGGCTGACAATAGGGGCTTTCTTTCCATCCCGCCTTGTGGATCACTGTACAGAATGAGAATTAGCATTGGCACGGAGGAATGTGTGAAACAAGCCCTGGATTCAGTGGTGGGAAAGTTGTCTGGCAGGAACTCTTCAAGTTTGAATCTGGTGACCTTGGAGTGCAACCCCCCGCTCCCGTGGTGGCAGCTCCTGCCCAGGATTGAGGTTTGATGGAGATAGGAGGGGTTCTGCTGCCACAGAGGGATTCTCTGACATGGACAAGTGTTGCTGACATTTGTACAGCCTCTGTGACCTGCTGCCCTCTGAACTGGCTCCTCTGGTTCCTCAGGGACCACTCTGCTTTTAATGAAGTCAGAGGCTTTCACACCACGGTCCTCTGCTCTTGAGCAGTCCTGTGCTAGTGTTTCATCCATGACACTGGAATCTCGGGCACAGGAGGGATGTGAAGGGCTGCACACAGGGGAGGTGAAACACTGGCAGCACTGGGGAGGAGGAATTTCAAGCAGAGACAACAGAGGAGGGAGCTGGGGCAGTCTCTGGGAGGGGAGGTGCTGTTTGGCCCTGCTGACCAGAGAGCAGGCTGGGCTGCAGTGGTGGTGTTAAAAAGACACAGCCACAAAAGTCATTTATTAATGATCTTTTGCTTTCCTGGGTGAAAAGAATGTGGAGAATTAAACTTTCCCCCGCTGACACAGCAATTCTGGGGGGAGTAAAACTGCTGAGCTGTTGGAGTTTGGCTTTGGTTTTCTATGGTTTTGTCCTAGGGCAGTTTTGCTGGTTTCCAGGATCCAGAGCTTTAGAAGGAAATTTTCAGTTTCTCAAACCTGAATTTAGTTTAAAACAAAAAAAATCCTCCAAATGTCAAAGTGTAGAAATGTTTTTTTTCTGGAGCAACCAACTTGCCTTGGGTTTAAAAATGTCAGAAAGGGTTTAACAAAACAGCAAACAAACTCTGGTATTAAAATAGCTCTGAAATGCCCCTGCAGTCTCAGCAGCTTTGCTGGGGGCTGTTTGTGAATTTCTTCTTTCTTCCCTTGTAGGTTTACCAAGAATCTCTCTCCAGACAAAATCAACCTGAGCACACTGAAGGGTCAGGGGCAGCTGACCAACCTGGAGCTGGATGAAGAGGTGCTGCAGAATGTGCTGGAGCTGCCCACCTGGCTCGCCATCACCCGGGTCTACTGCAACAAGGCTTCCATCAGGGTGAGCAGAGGCAACTTGGGATGGATGAAGTTATCCATTTACAGGCAGAATCCTTGAGGTTCTGCATGGACTTGCACTTTGCACATTGAGCTCTTACAAATTCTTCCTCCTTGTGCTTTTTAGAGAAAAAAAAAGTGATTTTTTAGTTGTTATAAGCTGCCAGGTTGTTTAATTGCACATGGTACTAACCACTGTTGCATTACACGAGCTCAAAAGTTTTAAGGACATCAAAGAGACTTTCTATAAAAGAAATATGATTCTATTCTGCCAAGTGACAGTAAAAATGAGCTTGTCTTACTCATCTGATGTGCTCTGTTTTTAGAGTCAGATCTGCTCAGTTTAGTAACAAACATTTGTTCTCCCTCCTACAAGAACTGCAGAGTGAACGTTGCTGTATGAAAATAAAATGGAGCTTTTTGGTTTGTGCATAGTCTTCAAAAGAGTTGTGTGACTTCCAATAACAGCAGCAGTTAGTTGTAAACTCTTAAAGGCAAGGAATGTTCCCCACAGCAGAATTTGACCTGCAGAATATCTATTACTCCTGATGATACATGAGATCCAAAAGCTCAGCTGGGTTTGTAGATCTGGTGTCTGGAATGTCTTTTCCCTTGTCTGTGTCTCTGTTTGACCTGGATACAGTGAGACATTGTGGACATTTCTCTGAGAAATGGGGCTCGAAGTTTGGGCTGAGAAGGTTTCCTGGAATTTCTGAAACTTTCCAATGCAAAGATCACTCTGATAACCTCAACTTTATCATTCCAGATCCAGTGGACAAAGCTGAAAACACACCCAATCTGCCTGGTAATGTTGCCTCTCTTGTTTTCTTTCCTTCCTTTCTCCATTCTTCCTTCTTTCTTTTTTTCTTCCTTTTCTTCCTCACTCTTTTTAATTTCTTCTACTGGAGAAAAATTCTGGAGAGAGAAACCATCAAGTGCTCAAATTTTCATGGGACCTGAATCCTCCAGCCCTTAGCACATAGGGCCACGAGTACCCTCCTGTTGAGTCCCTCATTTCACTGCAGGATGGAGCCAGATGAGCTCTCAGGGAAGTCCAGGGCAACCCTGTGCCTGTTTTTTGTTGGTTTTTTTCCCACTCCCAGGGTTTCATGTTACCCACTGGCACTGATGGTGTGAGAGCTTCAACACGTGAGACTCTTGGAGCATTGAGACTCCAGAGTTGGTTCTCCCTGCCCTGGAATCTCACCCTAGGGCTGGTAGGCTGGGCTTGAGGCTTGGTGTGGTGTTCATGGCTCTCACACTGTGTCTCTGCAGTACCTGGACAAGGTGGAGGTGGAGATGAGGACGTGTGAGGAGCCTCGGCCGCCCAATGGACAGTCCCCCATCGCTCTTGCTGCTGGACAGAGGTCAGACCCCGAGCCCTGCAGCTTCTCCTTACCCTCCTGCTGGGGTCTAGGGGCTGCTGTTCTCCTTGATTCACCACTGGCCTCCTTGCTCTTGGGTTTAAGTGCCTTTGGTGTTTCTTATAAACCTCTCTGTGTGAGCCTTACTTCTGCCAGGCCTCTCGTCGTGACATGGGGGGATCTTCTCTTTGCAGTGAATATGGCTTTGCTGAGAAGGTCGTGGAGGGGATGTTTATTGTTGTCAATTCCATCACCATCAAGATTCATTCCAAGGCCTTTCATGCTTCTTTTGAGCTGTGGCAGCTCCAGGGCTACAGTGTCAACCCCAACTGGCAGCAGAGTGACCTGCGCCTCACCCGCATCACGGACCCGCAGAGGGGAGAGGTGAGGCCTTGGCTTTGTACTGGCATCACAAAAGAAAAGGATGATGAATGATTTTTCCTTGTTTCATTTCGTGTCTTCTGAGTGTTTTGGGTTTGGTTTTTTTTTTTCTTTTGAATCCTTGAAGTTGTGAAAATCTCAGCATTTTCCTGGTTTTCTCCTTCTGGGCAGGTTCTGACGTTCAAGGAGCTCACCTGGCAGACCCTGCGGATTGAGGCAGATGCCACAGAAAATGGTGATCAGGATCCTATCACCACTCCTCTGAGACTCATCACCAACCAGGGGAGGATCCAGATCTCACTCAAGAGAAGGGTGAGAGTTTTCCTCCATGCTTTGCAGGATGTGCTCACTGCTTGGGGCAGAGATGATGAATATTTCCTCCCACAGTCCTCAACAGCCCTTCTCTCCCTTCAGAAATGTTGAGCCCAAACTGATGTATCTCTCCATGTTTTCTGTCAGAGACAGCTGTGTTCTTAGCAAATGTCAAAGCAGTTTCTTTCCCAGAGGAGGATCTCATGGATGGAGAGAGTTTTTCAATCCATTCGAACATCCTAAGGAGAGCTGTCATTTCCTTACTGGGAGCTGAAAGCCTGGCAGCCTGATTTTTAGCTGTCAGTGGAAATGTGATGATTAAAAAAAAAAGAATTAAACAGTGAGCAATTTGAGCAATTTGTCTCCTAAAGAGGAGGTGGCTTTGACTGCTTTCCATCTGAGAGGAGGTGCTGTGGATATGCACCAGATAACATCTTTCAGAGGAGATTCACAGCAGCCTCCCTTCTTTCTGCCCCTGTATTTTAGGAAGACTCTATCTGTGGAGGCAATTTTTGAAGTCCCTAACTCCTTTCTTGCTGTTTCAGACCAAAGATTGCAACGTGGTGGCCTCCAAGCTGATGTTTCTGCTGGATGATCTGCTCTGGGTGCTGACGGACTCTCAGCTGAAAGCAATGATGAAATATGCTGAGTCTCTGAGTGAAGCCATGGAGAAATCTGCTCAGCAGAGGAAAAGCCTGGCACCAGAGTCTGTTCAGGTGAGTGAGTTTGGATGTTGGTCTGCCAGGGAAAAGGGCAGTTTCTGTTTGTGTGGCATCTGGCCCATATTCACAGCATTTGCCTTGATGGGAACTCGTGTCAGGTCAGTGTCATGTAGACTGTGGGCTGCTGTGGGGTAGTGAGGTGACCAAATGAGTGGGATTCATTGCCAATGAAATATGTTTTCCAAGGCAAGGATGAGGGAAGAGGAATATTTCTGCTGGAGTCAGATGCTCCAGGCAAGCAGAGATGCACACCTAGTGCAGTGAGGTTGCACAGGGGGGATGGGGAATACTTGGCCCTTTCTGCCCAGGAATCTTAAAACATCTTCTAAGAGAAGTGCACGCAGCTGGCAGAGCCACAAAGGGTTTTGCTCATGACAGCACAGGAGAGGATCCAGATCCTGGGAACCCTAATTCAGTCCTATAAACCTTTTCCTTAGAGGCTGGAAGATTTGCACAAGTGGATTAATTGCATTATAACCTCTGTGTTTTCCCCCTCTCCGAGTTCTCACTAAGCCTGTCCCTCTCCCACAGACCACCCCCCCTGCTCCCAGTGCCCAGCAGTCCTGGGCTCAGCCCTTTGGAGCCAGCCCCAATGCCAGCAGCATTGGGCAGTACTTTGACAAGCATGACATGAAGGAATCCTCCTACCACCTGCTCATCTCCCGCCTGGACCTGCACATCTGCGACGACAGCCACGCCCGGGAGGCAGGTCAGGAGGGAGGAAACAGCAGCAGAGGAACAAACAACTGCCAAGGCAGTGATTTTCTGTCTGGAAGAGGGTTGGGAAGCACTGGGGTTTTGCAGTTTGGGATTTGAGTTTGCAGGCCTGGTTCTTACAATATGAACCGTTGATTCAGGTGTTCTGCTCCTTGCCTAGGACAAGATTTTGGTGCAGATTCCTAAAGATGGTACCCTAATCCTGGCTGTGGTGTCAGTTAATCAGTGGGGGAAATCAGAGCAGTATGGTTCTGAATTCTCCTGGATCAGGGCTCAGAGCTGACCATGCTTTCCTCTGCTCTGTTCCTCACAGGTGCTCTGAAGCATGGGATGCTGGGTGGTGCCATCCAGCTGACCTTCAGGAGGATGGCATTTGATTATTATCCTTTCCACAGGGCAGGTAGGGAGCCTGTGGCCTCACAGCCTGAGGGGGGGGATAAAAAAGGAGTTTAAAGAACTGTTCTAGGATTGCAGGCTGGACTAGAAGAAAGAAACCACATTTTTAAAGCTGGGATGTTTGCTTTTCTGCAGGAGATGCCTGCAAGCATTGGGTGAGGTACAGTGAAGCAATGGAGACTCGGGGACAGTGGGCAAAGAAGTTGGTCAGTGAATTTCAAAGCAAGATGGAGAAGCTTTATGAAGAAACAGACCCTGTGTTTGCCAGAACTCCACTTTCCCCTTTCAAAAGGAAACCAGGTAAAGGTATTTGATAAAACTAGTGAAGCAGGAAGTGGTACCAATTTTGCTCCATCCAGCAAAATCTTTAGTTGCCTGTCCCCAGCTGAGCAGGCTGATTTGTTGGTGAAGGAATGTATAGCACTCTAAAAATCATAAATATAATGGCAAAGGAAGGTGGCTGGCAGAGCACTGCAGCAAGGCTGGACAGGCTGCAGTGGATTATTGTTGAGTTTCTCCCTGAGATACAAGGATGAAATTACATACTTAAGACCTGGCTTAGGAATGTGTTCTCTTGCCACAGAACAGACTCACCTTTCACAGTGTTTTTCCTTCAGAAGTCCTGAGTGTTTCTCCTGCCCAGCTGTGTTCATCCATTTCTAATTTGAGGGCTGTTAGTTCTGCTCAGTAAGCACAGAAGTGTTGGTACTGATGGTGCAAAGAAGGTGACTAAAACCCTCTCTGTCCTCACAGACCCTGGCCAGAGCCCCCAGAAGAGCCCCCCAGAGAAGGGCCGGGCTCCCCCCACGAGTCTCCCGCGGCTGCGGCACCCGCCCTGGCCCCGGCTGCGCTCCAGCTGCGTGGTGGTGCGGGTGGATGACCTGGATGTGCACCAGGTAGGGACCTCAGCACTGCCTGCAGATGGCAATGGCACCTCTAAAAAGGAAATTATATGATTCAATAAGTGATTGAAGATACGATTGAAGGAATCGTGCAAATCCTACGACGTCCAAAATGCTGCCTGGAGAACCTAAATGTTGTTTTGATGTTGCCTGTAAAACTTTAAACCCCTGATAGTTTTCATGTTCAGAGAGAGCTGCATAACCACAGGTTTCTGCCCTCTGTTCCTATCTAAGCTTACACCAAGCATTAGGCAGGCCCTAATGCTTGAATGAAATGTCTCAAAGACATTTCATGCCTTTGAGAAGTCAGTGAGGATGTAGATTTTTGACAGAGTAAGTCTGACCTCAGGCTTTCTGCCCTGGATCAGGCCCTGCATCCATGTGCCCTGTATCCATCCAAGAGCTGCTTTTGCTCTTTGCAGCACCAGATACTATGATGGGCTTGCCAACGTGCTGCTGATCTTGCAGACAGCTGTAACAGATTTCTGTTCTGTTTGCTCATGTCACCTAATTCTGCTTGTCACAGCTCTTACTAGCAGTGACAGGAGACACAAAGAACTAAATTCCCTCAAAGGAGAGGAGTTGGCAATATCAGCAGGTAGAAGAAAAATATGTTTTTGCTTGAAAGCAGTGCATGTTTGATGTGTAAATGAGGCAGATTGAATACAGGCAACTACGGGGTCACTGGGGCACTTGGGTTTGCCAAGTCTGAGTTCTGCACATCTGCATTTCATTCTGTTTTCAGGTCTCTACAGCTGGGCAGCAAAGTAAGAAACCCTCCACCTTGCTTTCCTGTAGTAGAAAAATCTTCAAACTCCCTGACCAGGTCTCTGCAATCCATATTGAATTCACAGAATATTACTTCCCAGACAATCAGGACTTTCCAGGTAATACATCAAGGTTAGCACCTTTTTTCACAAGTTTCTTAAAGAGTCATCAGTGGTCTAGATGTGTTAACCCTGTTAGATATTCTCTGTCCATTGTTGTTAGTTTTCTGATGTTAGTCATCCTAATTTTTTTTTTTTTTGCCTGTGGGAAGGTGGGATGGAGTTTGTGCACAATGTGGAAGCAGAGTTGTGCTTGCAGGAAGAAATTGCAGGAGCTGCTGTTTGCCCAGTTCCTGGGGTTCAGCCTTACTGAGAGCCCTGGAGCAGGGCCATGGGGTGCTCTGGGTGCTGTCCCAATGGGTCCCCTCATTCCTCTGGGTGCACCACAGCTGCTCCCCTTCCAAGATGTGTCTCCCAGGGGTGGTGAAACCCCTGCATTGGTGCTGTCAGTGCAGGTTCTGCACTGATGCAGAGAACCCGAGGGGCCTTTCCTGCAGTCATTAATCTGTTTCCTTCTAGTTCCATGCCCAAACCTGTACATGCAGCTGAATGGCCTGATGCTCACTCTGGACACACCAAGTGTGCTCTGGATAAACCTCTTCTGCCTGGATCTGTGTCGCAGCCTGGAGCAGTTCAAAGCCATCTACAAGCTGGAGGACTCAGGCAAGCGGGATGAGCACGTGGATGTCCGGCTGGATGGCTTCAGGCTGAAGGTACCATTCTTCCCCTTCCTTTCCCAGTCTTCAGTGTTCCCTCTGTGAAAGGAACATGAGAGCAGGACATAGCTGGAGTCCATAACAGGGAGACAAACCTGCTGCCTTCCTCTGACTTTGCTCTGTCTGCCACTTGTGTTGGTTTTGTTTGGTCTGTGGGCAGTAAAGCTGGTGCTGGAGTTCTCACCCAGAATAAACCTCTGCTATTCCTTTCTCACCTCGTGCCTTGTTGTGTCACTTTTCCTCCTGCAGCTCAGCATCCCCGTGGATAAGAAAGTCACGGACCACCGGGACCGGCCGCGGGCCCTGTGTGTTTGCATGGCAGAGGTGACAGCCACCAACACCCGCCAGGCTCCCTCCTGCAGCTGCCAGGACCTCCAGAGCCTCTTCCGGAAATTCGCGGGCTCGGAGTTCTTCCACTCCAGCTACGCCGAGTTCCCCCGGGGGCAGGACAGGTTCAGCCTCCTGCACACCCTGTTCCTGCGCCACGCCTACCAGGTGGAGGACAGGCCACAGAAGCACCCAGACTTTCCCCAGCTGCCTCACAAAACCTCTGCCTCTGAGGATCTGTGGTCTGTGAATTTCAGTGAGCTCTCCCTGGGCTTCGAGGGGGCTGAAAGCTCCAAGGGCAGAGCCCTTAGCTTTATTGACCCTTTTCCCCTTTCCATATGGGCCTGCCTGCCCAAGAGGTGGGGGCAAGCTCAGATATCCAAACGACAGGAACTGGCCACCTCTGGGGTGAAAATCAAGCCTTCTGCCAGCTTTAGCAACCACTCCAAGAACGAGAGCCTCTCCAGAGAACACGGTGTTTGTCAAAGATCAAAGACTGACCAGGATCTGAAGAATATCTATAAGGCTCCAGACACAATGGATGTCTTGGGAGAATCTGACTGTGAAGTTGATGATGGAGTAGACAGTAAAGAGCTGGAAGCCTCTGCTGATATCCACGTGCTCATGTCCTCCTCTGTCCATGTCAAAGTTCGGCTCAACCACTACCAGTACTTGGTGCTGCTCAGGATGAAGGAAGTTCTGCAAACACTACAGGAGCAGCTGGCCCAAGATACCCAGGAGATGACAGGGTCTCCTTTAGATCCCATGTCTGCTTGTGTGGGAGTTATGTTCCACAGTGCTGAGGTGGCCCTGCTCATGACCCCTGCTCCAGGGTCTGTTGTGGAACCCAGGTCCCTGGACTCAGACACAACCAGCCTGATCGAGTCCGAGCTCTCGCCCTCAGACAGCAAGGAGGGCCTGGCAGCTGAAGAGAAGGAGCTGAAATCAGAGAGCAGTTCAGAGAAGGGTTTAGGCAGCACCTCAGAGCTCCCAGAGGACAGTGGGACCCAGGACACTGGTGCCAGTGTCCCCCTGGAGAGGCTCCCGAGGTCCGTGAGCGACGGAGCCCTGAGCGCAGCTCCCCGCGGTAAGGGCGCAGAGGAGAAAGGCTTGATAGAGGAAGCACACGAAGCTGTGGAAGCCCTGGTTGCAGAAAGACCAGCAGAGACCAGCAGCCACCCTCAGAGCCCCCCTGCTCTCCCTTCCAGCCCAGCCTCGGACACGCAGCCCTCGGGCAGAGGAGGCGTCGCCCTCAATGGCCAGGCAGAGCTCATCCCGCTGCGGAACATCGAGGTGGAGCTCTCCAGTGCACTGCACATCACCAAGGACGCCACGAAGGAAGCTCTGCACGCCACCATGGACCTCACCAAGGAGGCCATGTCCCTCACCAAGGACGCCCTGAGCCTGAGCCGGGACAAGATGACCTCCACCATGCAGAGGATGCTGTCCCTGCCCCCAGCCAGGTGAGCTGGCCAGGCTCCTGAACTGCAGGAGGGGGAGATGGAGCTGCTCCCTTTCTTTCTGTTGTATCTAGATTGGAGATGGGTTAAGTGTTCATCTCTTTAGGCTGTTCTGAGGATACTGAAGTCTGACTTGCAAGTGGTCAGAGGCCAGCCCAACACTCAGATAATGTGCAGGCTCAGCTGCCTGCCTTTATCACTGGTTTTTGTTGGGTTTTTCTGTAGGGATTCTGTGCCCAGAGCAGAGGAGGGAGCGGTGACCCCGGGCGGGGCGGGCAGCGGCCGGATGCGTTTCTTCTCCATGAAGAGGACCTCATCCCAGCATTCCTTTGACACCACATCCGTGGATGGGAGTGGCCCCGAGGATGGGCTGTCCGTGGACAGTGATGGCAGTGATGGCTTCGTGATGCTCACAGACTCTGGTAAAGCCCTTGGCTTTTCCTCTCCCCCCCTCATCTCACACGGGTGATGCTTTGTGCCACAGGCAGCTCATCCATGCTGTGTTCCTATGGAATCACTTTTGCTGCTCCTTGTTTTTGAAGGTCTTAAGGAGTTGCCTCACAGTGGCTCTTTCTGCTTTTGTAGGTGCCTTTTCTTTGAGATGAGGAGGGTGAATCAGTGTGGGGTGACCCTGCATGTCCCAGTGGTGTCCTGAGGGCTGTAGGGGCTGTGATGTGCTGGTGGTGGGTGGTACAGAGCATTTAGGAAGGGCTGGTTGGATACTGGGTACTCTGGACACCTTTCATTTCAACCCTCTGTTGCTTAAGCTCCTCTGAGAAGCTGGAGAGAAATGGAGGCCATCCTTATCTCCAGAGGATGGTACCTCCAGAGAGGCCAGAGATTCAGGCAGATGCTGATGTCAGGACTTCCAGAAAAAGAAATGGAATTGAGTTGTTGTTACTTCCATTTCAGAACCCAGCCTGGACCCCCTTCCTTCAGGGCAGCTTCCCCAGGCCCACAATGACACGGGCAGCAGAAGCAGCCTGGTGGCAGAGGACGAGGGTGGAGTGTCCCCTGAGGTGAACAGCTCCACGTCCCAGAGTGAAGACCCCAGTCTGCAGCTGGTCAGTGCCTGGCACTGGGATTCTGTCTCTGAGGGGCTCTGGAACTGAGGTGTTTGCTGTAACCAATGAGCTCTTGGTGGCTGTTTCAGGTGTCTGTCCTCGTGCTGAAGATGAATGATGTGAACTGTGCAATAGAGGTACAAGGAGATGATTTGTCTGTGGCTTTACAAGTGATGAACGTGGTTCCAGAGCAGCTGAACAACGTTGGCATGTGGCAGTTCCTGCGTGGCTACGTGGGTAAGATGCTGCTCTGGGACTCAGCTGCACTGTTAGAACTGGCTTTTATACCAGCCTCCCTCAGGGAATATTCCATTAACTGGGGCCTCAGTGTTTGGGGTGGTTAGGATTGAGCACAGCTCATGTGTGAGGGTTCAGATCTGGCATTTGAAAGATGTTTCCCAAGTGCCTACACAGTCAGGCTCTGTGGTGTCTAGTAATCATTGATTGGGATTTTTTAAATTGCTGAGAATGCATGAAATGAATTAAAAGTGGTTAAAGCTGTCTAGGGAAACCATGAAGTTATTCCTGATCTGAGAAAAATGCTTTTGGGTCTACAGTACTTGCCCTAAATTTGAACTTAACAAAAAAAAAAGCAAGCCAAACCTTAAAACAATCAACTATCTCCCCAACACCCCAAAAAATGTAACCCAAACAAAACCAAAAGCAGCTCCAACCCCAAACCTGAAGTGGAAGTGTGAGCAGTTCCAGGCTGTTGATTCTGCCTTTCCCAGTCCTGCCAGTGGCCATGGTGGAGCAAAGGGATGAGGAAAGGCTGGTCAGCTCTGGGGTGTGAACCAGGGCACTGGGTCAGCTGAGGAGGCAGAGCTGGGACACTGAGGGGGGCAGCTGGGACAGTTCAGGGGGGCAGAGATGGGGCAGCTCTGGAGAGTGAGTGGGGCACTGGGCCAGGTCCTGCACATGCAAAACAGGGGCCAGTTTTAAAGTGTGGTGAGAGAGGGATGTGCCTGGGACCTTAAATGGTCCAGCTCCAGTGCCAGTTCAGTGATGTGGGCTCTTAGTCCTTCGAAATTTGGATTTCCCTCACGTGAGGGGTGATATCAGACCAAGGTCACTCGGCTGCTTTTGGACTGAAACGGGCTTTCCACGATGCCCTTTCTGAGCTGATATGTGATCCCTGGCCCCTTTGTACAGCGAGATCTCTCTGCCCCAGCTCTAGGAGACCCAGGTGTGGAGAAGGCTGCGAGCCCTGAGCCCCGGCAGCCCCGGCCCGAGGTGAGCCTGCGCCTGCAGTCGGGGCCGTGCGCGGCCGCTCACTCGCCGCTGGCCGAGCGCAACGGCTTCCTGCAGCTGCTGCTGCACAGCCCGGCCACTGAGCTCTGCACCTCCTGCCTCGCCAGCCTGGGACCCTTCCTCGAGGATGAAATCATCCCAGAGGTCATCCCCATGGAGATAGAGGTGGTGGATGCCAGAATCACGTTGAAGGTGAGGGACTCCCCCCAGGGCAGAGCTCACTTGGGAAGGGACGCTCTGGGATTGCTGGGGGGCTCTGTAGGGCTTCTCTTCTCCTGAAACTGTTTGGTTTTGCTTCTAAAAGCTGCCCTAGGGATGAATAAGGAACCCAAGGGAAGTGTGTACCTGTACACCCTGCACATAAAGCCAGGCCTTTCCCTAGGGTGGACTCACCCCTGTGGGTCTGGCAGTGCTGCTGGTCAGGAGCGCTGCTCCTGAGGAGGCTGCAGGCAAGGGAAGTCCTTTCCAGAGCTGTCACAGCTGCTCATCCCTTCTCTGCTTCGTGTTCCTCCAGGATGACAGCCCCCCAGTGTACCCCACCTCCCCTGGCCCTGTCCCCATCACCTTGGCAATGGATCACGTGGTGGTGAGGCGCAGGGATGATGGTGTCTTCTATCTCACAGGTGAGTTACATCTGGTTTTATTGTCCCTCTGCACCCCCAGGCTGTGCTGGAGGAGACTGGGATGTGATGCTTGCTGCTGGGAAGGATGGGCTCTAAGGTGGGAGCAGTCCCTGTGTGTTTCCTGCTGTGGGAGCTGTCCCTGCCTTTGTTCCCTGCTGTGAGAACTCGTGTCTGGTGTTTCCTTAAGCACACACAGACAGGATCCAGTATTACCTTTTAGTTTCTCCATTTTAAAAGGGAAGAGAGAATTTTATTTCCCTGTGTAACAAGAGTGGGGGAGGGGAAAGGAAGGAAAGAAATTAATTATTTTTTTTGTTCTGAGAGCCCTGTTATGTGAATGTCCACACCTGAGTGGGTTCTGTTGCTTTCCAGCTTCCCAGGGGAAGGACTCAGTGAAACAGGAAAAACCTGTGTCAGTCCCTGAGGAGCAGAAGGCCCCATCAGAGTCTGTCTCACCAGCCCCAGCAGCAGGAGCACGTGGGCTGCAGGTGAGTCACTGCTGCCTGTTGCTGCCTGGACAACAGACAGCTGGAAATTCTCTTTTGCCTTTGTGTTTGCAGTCCTGGGCAGGTGTGGTGAGCTGCAGGAAGGGAGTGCCCTGAGGAGCAGCCTGTGCCTCCTCCCTTGAGTGTTTTGAGGAGTGAGAGCAGCTTGCCCAGCATGAACTCACTTGTTCCCTTTCAGAATCTGGTTTGGGATTGTTTTCTGATTGGCTCCATCTTCCCCACTGTGTCCAGTTCCTTGTTAGAAAAACAGGACTCGAGAGGTTCCCAAAAAGAGAAGTTCTGTCAGCGTGGTTGTGTCTCACTGTGTAATTCACCCCAAAAGCTCCTGCTTTGGTTTCCTTGGAGCAGCTCACTGTGTACCTGGAAGACTCCTGCCTTGTTCTCTGCTTGTCTCTTGCAGCTCAAGCAAGTGCCAGAGCTGCAGAGGGAGCTCCAGACCATGAAACTGGCCCTGGCAGAAGCCAACATGGACAAGGCTCGCCTGCTGCAGGAGATCAGGAAGTACAACCCCCTGTTCCAGCTCTGACACTGCCAGGGACAGGGCACCAGCACCAGCAGGGCAGGTTTGGTCATTTCGCTGCCAAACGGGTCCAACTCCAGGACTGAAACCAGCTGTGACTGCAGAGCCTGGGCAGAGGGAGGGAGGGGCCTGGCTGACACAAACGGGAGGAATGAGGGGGAGTTTGCTCTGCTCTGGCCTGGGGGTGCTGCACTGAGCCAGGGCATGGGCAGCCCACGAACACCAGGTCAGGTGCCAGGGGGACACCCCATGTCTCCTCATCTGTGGGTGGCTTTCAGCCTCCAGCTTTTGTGGTGACATCTGGAGATGGTCCATGCTGGGGTTTCTGCTGCTTTCACCCTTCCTTGTTGTGTTCTTGCCCAGCTGTGCTCGCCAGAGGCCATGGCAGGAGCAGGGTGGTCACTTCAGCACCTGGGCAGTGACAGGACAGGGGTGGCAGAAAGGTCAGGGCTCTGCTGGGAGAGCAGGGCTGCTGTCACTGGACACAGGGATGGGATTCCCACTGTGGAGTGAGGGCACACAGCTCACTATTCCTACAAGAACAGGGTCAGGATAGAACAGGAATTCCTTCAGATTCCCTTTTCCACCAGTAATTCCTTGTGTAGAGATGGATGAGACTTAGTCCACTTCATTCCCACTCAATCCCACAATGTTTGGCTTTATTGGTGCAGGAATTAATTCCTTACAAAGCACTGTTTAAACTATAAAGGAATGGGGTGAGGGAGGTTGGTTCAGTCTCAGGAGGAGGTGACCTGGGTGTTTTTTGGGATGCACCTTGTCCTCAGAGCTTTGTGTGCCCAAGTTCCCCAGTGGGGATGGGGAGCTGAGGGGTTTTCAGCACTGGGTGGAATCTTTCAGCAGGGCTCAGGGGCTGCCTGGGATGGGAGCCCAGAACCACCTGCCAGCCCTGATCCCAAAAGGAAACCACTGGAACACACCTGTGTGGAGCAGCTCCCTGTGAGCACCGCTGGGAACTGCCCAGAGCAGAAGCTGGATTTTGTTTCACCAAACCTTTGTGCTGCTCCCTCTCCCTGTGGGGAGCAAGAGCTCTGAGAACTGCTTGCCTGAGGTGGAATGCCACGGTATTCCTGCTTTTTCTTCATTAATTGCTTGAAAATGGGAGGTTTCTCTCTTCTGCTTTTTCAAATTTTCATGATGTTTTGTGTGATTATGGGAAGGGTATGCCAAGGGTTTGCCCAGCCTGCAGGGTCCCACAGCTCCTCCCACGTGTGCAGGCTGAGCACAGCTGGGGCCAGGTTGTTTACAGCAAATTCCTTGCTCCAGCAACTTCAGTCACTGGGTTTTGTTGAAGAATTCAAGCATTTCCTTTGCTTTGAAGACCCAGTATAAAGGACTGGAACCCAAAACCCACACACGTGGGAGGACAAAACCTCCTGGGTCCCCACAGATTGTAAATATCAAAGTTTACTTTGTGGAGCCTCTTATTTAAGGATTCTTCCTCTGTTCCAGTGAGAGCCCAGGGAGTTCTGCCTGGCACAGGTGCCATGGGGGAGCACAGGGCCTCAGCACCTCTCACAGGGTCAGGAGCAGCTCCCAGGGCCCCTGGAAGGGGATGGGGAATGTGCAAATCTGAACTTGAATTTGAATTTTAGGCAGTATTGCAACTTTGCTGCAGTTTGTTTTCACTGATGCATTTATTGGTTCTATGAACCAGGAGCAGAATTAAACTCATTAACCTCCTTCCAGGCTCGGGCCTCTTTTCCTGCTTTTCCCTCCCCCTCCCTTCCCAACACTGCTGGTTTTTGGGCAGCTCCTGGATTTGGAACAGTGGATTTGGAAGCACAGCTGAGCCATGACTTCAGATGTGCCAGCTGCCAGCCTGTGCTCCCATGAACCAGCCCTGCCCCAGCTGGGAGCAGCTCTGGGAGCACCTTGGGTCACACAACGAGCAGATCCCAGGCAGGGTATGAACACAACAAGAAGTTTAATGTAAAAAAAAAAGCCACACAGTGGGCACAGGTGGCACATCTGGGCACAGGTGGCACATCTGGGCCAGCAGGAAATGCTCTGCAGCTCCTGGCTGTGTGAGACCCCAAAGTCCAGGTCAGGGGTGCATCCAGCATGGGCAGGGACAGCAGGAACATCCCTGAGGTGCCAGAGGCCACCCCAAAGGGGCCTTGTGGCAGAGCCCAGGTGGGCAGGTCCTGCAGGAAGCTCATTTTGCCTCTCTCAGTGGAAGATGATCTTCTTGTACTTGGAGTTGGGGATTTGCCCACGGGCCTTGAGCCTCCTGACAGCCTCCCTCATGTGCTTGGGCTGCAGGGGGGGCAGCTCCCCCCACTTCTCACACACATCCAGAGCTGGGCACACAGACAGACAGACAGACAGGGGTCATGGCAGGGGCCAGCTGAGCTCTGCCTGCCCCCTGCTGCTGCTGCTTCAGTGCAGTTTGAAGGGAACAGGTAACATTTGTGTTTGTGTTTGCAGCTCAGAGCCAGGGATGGAGCTGCTCCTCCTCCCTGACAGGAGCTCAGGGCAGCAGGCAGGACACAAAGGTTCTGAAGCACCCAGGCACTGAGGAGAGGCTGGATGCAGGGAATGGATGAGCTCAGAGCCCTGGGGGGGGCTGGGATCCCCCCGAGCTGGCTCAGCTCCCACCCCCAAACTGATCCCAGCTCATCCCTAAAGGAAGCCTGGCCTGGGGCAGGGTCAGAGCTCAAGGAGCCCCCCTGTGCCTGCAGCACTAAGGGGATCCTCATCCAGAGCGGCCAGCCCAGCTCCCCTGCCTGAGGGGGAGCACAGGGGCTGGGGCAGCTTCACCAGGCCCTGCTCTGAGCCAGAGCTGCTGCTGGAAGGGAGAGCCATGGAAAACCTGTTCCATGTGCTGCTCCAAGCAGGGAATCCCCCCGGGTTCTCCACCTGCCACTCAGCAGTGCCACTCACCTTCCTCCACCACCTCCCCAACAAACACCTTGGAGATGCCCGACATGGCGATGACGACGTTCTGGGACACCGAGGTGCCGGTGATGGACTGGATGAGCTGCGACAGGGACAGGGACGGGCGGGGACGGTCAGAGCCCCGCCCAGTGGTCCGGGGAGCCGCAGCAGCAGCAGCAGCGGGGATTGGAGCTGCAGCCCCTCGGGATCAGGTCTGCCGGAGCCCCGGGGCGGGCACGGCTGCCAAGGCTCCCCGGGGCTCCCGTACCCGTTTGATGGCGGCCTTGGGGAAGGCGGAGCGCCGATACATCTCGTAGCGGTTCAGCTGCTCCTCGGAGAAGGAGGAGACCAGGATCCTGCGGGGCGCACAGCGATCGATCCCGGCCCGGCAGGAGCGGGCACGGCCCGGCTGGGCGGGAACGGGGCGGGAACGGGGCGGG
>WBNO01016358.1:19031-32882 GCA_013400575.1 Peucedramus taeniatus | reverse complement strand
CACCTTTGATTAAGAAGAGCTTGTCCTGGGATGCCGCAGAGCTCCCAGCCCCCCGGGGCAGGGACAGCCCGCGCCCAGGCTCCGGCGGCGCTGCGACCACAGCCCCGTCATGGGCGGCCCCGCCGGCAGCCGCCCCCATGGCCCAGGACACGGGAGGAGGAGGCGGCGGCTGCGGCTGCAACCCGGAAGGAAAGGGAGCTGGGCTGGGACACGCAGCCGCCTTTCCTCCTTCTCCTCCTTCACCTCCGCGGCCGCGCAGCCGGGCGGAATCCGGCGGCATCGCGGGCGGAGCTGCCGCCCCCACAGGAGGGGTGTCCACCCTGCAGGGTGCGTTCGGCATCCCGAGAGCCCAGATCGTGCAGCGGGAAAATCGGGAAAAGCTGTCAAAGCCTCTTTTAAATAAAATCTTTTGTAGCAGGCTCATAAGTGTTTTGGGTTTTTTTGTGTCCTTGGGACAGATCGCATAGTGGACTTTACCAAATAAAACTGGAAGACATTTTTAATTGCCAGAAATTTTAGTAAGCTGCTTCTTGACGAACGGTGTTGCTTTAAGGTACTTATTTTCGTTCAAAATTGTGATTCTTTCAAGTTATGTAAATAGTTTTTCACACTACAAGAACATACAGTTGGGGTTTTTCACCTCTGTACCATCCTAATTCTCAGCTACTGAGGAATATAAATTGATGTGCTACCTAATTTTATCACTTTATCACACAGTGTTCCAACTTAAGAGGCAGTATGGACAGGTAAAGTGTGTTTTTAGTTACAACAATCAGTACTTCAACAGCAAACAATGAATGTAAATAAATCAAAACCAAGCGTTTCTTCCCCAGCTTCCTTTGTATCTTCTAACATAATTTATAGCATGTATCTAAGGGTCTAATTATAGGTACTGGGTTGCTAGGCAAAAAATTAGTATTTTGGGAAACTTCCTGTTCATGACACTTCTAAAAACCAATCCAAAGCTGTTTCCTAATAGTCCATGTGCTGTGTAAATTAAACAATATTTTACAGAGAGCCCATCACTAACTCATTTTTTTTCTAGTCTGGACAGCAGACAAATTATTCCTTCTTTCCTCTAGTCCTCTTTTTCCCATGAAAAAATACCCCCAAAATCCTGCATGTGCTTTGGAGTAGAATTTGACTTTGCCACTAATAACAAAACCTCCTGGAAAAGCTTAGAGAAGGACATCTTAGAAAAACTGCGGTGTGACAATGTGAAAAGAAGACAATACTTTTTATATAAAGTATTTAAATTTATTAGAATGCATAAAACTAAAACAGGAGCATGCATGTCATTTTGATTGTAATTGGTGTCAAGATCATCACTGCATCTGATAGAGGAATCCTTGAACTGTGAGAGAATTAGGTTATTGTGTCTGTTGTATTATTTTGTGTCTTTGATGATACCAATCCTATATTTTCTTCTCAGGATAGTTTTTTGAGTTCACATCAATCAAGACATCACTTTCTTTCAAATTTCTCCAGAACCAAGAAGAAAGGGAAGCGAAAAGTATAATGGTGTTATTTAATCCTGGTTTGAACAATGCCAAGAATCTATATTTAAGAGAGTCAGATCAGATCTGTCTCTATTAATCATTCACAGAGACTGAAAGTAGAGCATAAAGACCATGAAATCCACTCTGAATAACTTAAAATTCTTAGTGTTATAAATTTTACTTGCTTTAAAAAACCCAAGAGATACTCAGCAGAACTTTGTTCATTTAGGTTACAATATTAATCTCTTGTATAATTGAATATAATATAATGCTTTTTTTCCTTTTTATTGCAAAAAACTTAGTAAGCCAAAAGCAGACAGTGAGAGGGAACCGATGTGTTCCACTTCAAAGGATGTGTAAATCTCCACTTATGATTCTGATGTTATGGTTAGGAATTTTATATCAACCCCTGGGTTTTAACAAAAAATTGGTAACATGGTGCCTCTCCTATGGGAGTTCATATTTTTGTACATTATTGGTGAAGGAGGAGTGTGGAGAGTAAGCAAGAGCACAAGGAAAAAAATAAATTTTAAAATAAAACCAAAGAAATGAGTTAGCATAAATATATTCCCTAAGAGATTTTTATAACCCTTGCAAACATGTGGCATTGCTGCCAATAAGCAGCTCTATCAAGAAATAGAACCCCAGTGTGCAAACTTCTTAACATAATGCTGTGAGATATTTCAGTCCTGGCCTGTGTGTCTCCTCCTGTCCTTCCTCTCCAGTGCAGGACGGCGCAGTGGTACCCGACCATCTCCACTAACAGCGAGTTCCACTTGAGCACCAAGCTTGCAATTTAGGTATTCAGAGACAAAGAAGCTGGTTGATAAGCTGACTGGAACTTAATAAAGGCAGTAATTTGTTATGTTCACTAAGTTATCTGTCTGATTTATACGGCCAAAAGTCTTGAGTGCCACTGCAAAAAAAGTTGGCACCTGAGACACAGAATCCTGTTTGCAGATTGAAAATCCTATTCAAAACATAGAGGAGGTTGATTTGAATACTGGTTAAACTGATGTGTTCAGTAACTGAACTGGATTATGTAAAAGAACTTGGGAAAGAGCCGAACACTGGTTTTGGAAAGAGAAAAATGCAGCAGTTGAGCTACCCTTTGGCTCTCAGGAGAGCTGAGCTTTATTCTCTGCCTGACTCACTGGGGTCATTTCCTCTATTTATGGCAGCTTTGATATTCCTGAACGCACCATGCAGCATCAGCACTGTGTACAGGGAGGGGCACAAAGAAACCAGTTACATATTTCCAAACAATTTTCTACTCTATTGGACAAGAAATTAAAGTGTTCTGCAGCTATGATTTGGTTTCTGCAGAAACCTCTGTTTTTATAATTAGCTGGTTACTGCTGTGCGTCTCCTAAGGATCTGGTGGCTGAAATTCCCATGACAAGAGTCTGTCCTCAGATCTCTTGTCTCACTGCAGCAAAAATCTGGTCACTGAGTAGTGAGTGATGTGTAGACTTTAATTACAGAAATACTGACAAAAGGCAGTGCTCAATTGTCAAATGTACTCACAATTGTAAGAGCTTTGTACTGGAGAGTCAAAATACATAAAAAATACTGGTTGAGCTGGCTTCACCTGCTTATGGAGGGGTATTTTTTGTTTTGGAGGTGATGAGGAGATTAATTATTTTGTGCAAGATTTTGCTGCAGTTCTCCAGCAAAGGCAGGAGCCGAGAGGCCAGATCTCCAGATTTCCAGCCACCCACCCCAGTTCCAGAGATGCTTTTCTAAACTGCAGCTAGCTTCTATAGAATATGCAACACTCTTTGTTAATTTCACTTCTACATTTGGGTATTCAGGAGCCCATGTGAGGCATAACTTTGGACAAGACTGGGTGTGTAGGCATGCTGCAGAGACACCACAGCAGCATTGTTATGGCCACAGCCTGGCCACATTTCAGTAAATGGCAGAAGTCCCGTTGGCAATCTGGCCAGAGTTCCAGTTATAAATCCCAAATTAGCATTTGTGGATGATGACATTATGGCTGATCAGAGGCGCACTACAGATTTCAGAGCTGTTGATAACATATCAAGGCTGTCACATGCCTTGGATTGAATTCAGGTGGGGCTGCTGCAGAGATGAGAACACTTAAGGAGGGTCTTCTTTCATATGCCTGTATGTACTTGTTTTCTGTTCTTATCCTTTAATAAATTATATGTTTTATTCTCTGCTCAGTGTTTATAATACTCTCTCTTGGCAAGTGAAATATGCCTATATCTGTTTGGCTTTGCCCACATTTACTAGAGAGGAAAATCACAGATCCCTTCCCAATTCCTGTGGTATTCCTACTGTCTTTAGTGACTTAGCAAATTTATTTACAAGTTATTTTTTAATTTCACTGGATACCACGTCTTTAGTGGTCTTAGTATGTGTTTCATCATATAACTTTTAAAAGTTACTTTGCTGTACGATATTAGAAAAACCCCTACTATTGTCCAGAAAAAAACAGTATTTCTGACTGAATTAAAAAAAAAAAAAAGAAACAGGAAAAATTAATTATTATTTCCATGGTGTCACTAGAGCATGGCCTGGTACTTGTGTCTCATGGAATGCTGCAACCTGAGGTAGCAGCAGGAATCCTGAACCACCAGGCCATCTGACCGGGTTCAGGTAGGTGACAGCCTGGGAGGAGGATTTCTACAGAGAAAATCTGCTCCTGGCACACATGGCCAGAATTGGAAACTTCCAAAATTATGGTTGGCAAGACCAAGGAGGCCTCTCTCAGTGACAGTCTAATAGATAGAGTTGTACAGCCTGTGTGTTACCTGCTGTGGCTCTCTGGGAGATGACTTTTTTGGTAACTCAAACAGGTTCCCACAAGGACACTCAGGCTGAGATCGAGCTGCCTGGAGAGATTGTACAGTTTCCTTTCAAGGAAGATTTCATGAGGATAAAGCCGTGAGTGAGCTGCTCTGAGCACACAGCTTGAGCCTGCTTTGGGAAGGAAGTTGCACCAAGACTTGGGTGCAACTCCTTCTGGTTTGACTCTTCCACAAATATGTTCATGGGCAAGGGTAACTCCAAGCTTGGCTCTGATGTAAGACCCCACACTATTGTGGCTGCAGGGTGTGAGGGCTCTGCTGCTGGCACGCACCGCTGCACAACAGAGGGTCCCTCAGGAGCTGCTGCGTGGTGTGTACCTGTGGGAACGCTGCTGTGCCCACCCCGTACCACTGGCCATGCTCATATGGGAACCCTCCACCAGTCTGGGGACCCTCAACTAGTGGAGGAAGCAGAGGAAAAAATTGGACTGGCATTTCATTTATTGTGGAAAGGTGGCCACTATAAACCTGACTTGTGTGTGCTAGTAGTACATCACCTGCTGAGAAAGCCAACTGTAGAATTAATTGTCAGGAATACAAGATGCGTATTTTTGCTAATTGGCTTCAGTGCAATTATATCCAAAGGCCCTTTACACAGTCATTCACAGAGCTTAATTGGTATAGTTTAATATTACAATCTAAAAGGGCCTGGAAGGACAGCTGATATTAGGCTAGGTTCCTGATGAATTATAGTTAATCACTTTGTGTAGATGGATGGAAAACATTTCTTATTAAATTAGTCTTGTTACATAAATTAATATTGCGCAGGATAAAGCACTTCTGATTTCACATCTAAAATATTTTTAAGAGCACCAAGTTTGTGCCAGAATTTTACTTGGCAGGTCAAATTGTTTTTTAAAAGTACTTGATTTTTCAGTGGCATCTTATGATAGGTTTCTGCATTGAAGATGTTTGGCAATGACAGAATGATTCAAGGGTTGGACAGCAAATAAAGTAAAATATAATAAAATAAAACTTTGCGACTAGCATAATTTCCTAGTTCTATGAGCATGGGGGTCTCACAATCTGAATGACAGGAATTCATAGCATGACATTTTCTTCCTGTATTAATTTCATCTCCGTCTGAGGGTGTTTGTGAGACACGAACCACTAATCTAATACTTTGAAAACAGGAAAGCTCATTAGCAGCTCTAGGGAAGGGAGTTAGATGGGTGAGGAAGGTGCAGGTCATTAAAGGTTTAAAAGTAAAGGAAGTGTGAAAGTTTTAAGGATTACTCCACATGCAATCCATTTGTGCTCTGTAAAAACCCAAAGATTTTTGTATATCTCACATTTCTTTCTCATTAACGAGACCTGCAGTGAATAAAGTAACCAGGCAAATGGAAAGGTGTCAGCTGAAGATATCGGGCTGCATTTCAAGGAGTGGATTATTGACAGTCACTCCCCGATGACCAGCAGCTTCATGGCCTAGTACGTGCAGCCGACACGTCAGGTGTTGAACGCGGCCCTTTCCAATGGGCCTCATCAGATATTCAGTTTAAGTTTCCAGAGCAACTGGAGTCTGTGACTCCAACAGGGTAGGTATTTTTCAAGAGCATACAGGGGGAGATAGATGGCCACTGTCTGGCAGAAGATAGTGCGAGTATTGTGTCAAGACACTGCATATGGAAGACCATTCCTGACATTTTCTGCATGCATGCCCTCTTGTGTATGCAGTACATTACAGCTTACCATATATATCAAAATTTGGCACTACTGTATCTCCCTAAACATCACATTAATCCATCTGTCTGTCACCATGGTAACAAGGCTCCCTATTGATGACTGAAGAAGAGCTGAGCCATTAAAACTAAATGTACACTGTTAAAAAAAAAATCAGTAAGCTCACTTGGAAGCACTACAGAGACACAAATGATCAAAAATAGGCTAACTAATATTTTTATGCATTATTTTTACAGATTATGTATATTATGTATCTGAAATAAAGCCTGTTATTAAAATGATCCTTAAATCTGATATTTGCTTCTTCATATCTATTTTTTATATAATCTTCTGAAGTCAATATTAAAAAATGTGCCTTTTTTCAGAAATTTACATGTTCCATAGTCATTTGTCCCAGAGGATGGAAAGAGGAAATTAGTATCTTAAAAACACCACATACAAAGCAGATTAGAAATACCACTGAATAATTTACTACACTTTTTTTTTCTCTCTCTTTTTCTCTTGCTTCCATACTTGTAACTTTCCCAAAATAAAATCAGTAAAGTGCATACATTCATTAAAGGATCAATGTCTAACTGAGCACTGTTAGTTAGTTGGACCTGAGATTTTTTGAGAATCACAATGTTGTGGAAACTCTGACATGAATTACTGGACTTCATAAATCATTCTTGGGAAACGTATTTCCATTTCTTATTACACTGCCGCCATGCATGTTATTAATGGTAGACTTGAGTCTATAATTCTATTAGGCTTTAAAGAGGCCTTTGATTTTAGAGCCAAAATAGAACCTCAAGCTAACAGCTGACTTCTCATCTCCTTCTGTGTTCATTGGATGCGCTTTTGGTCCTCTAGAAATGAGAGGGCTAGAGAAAGAAATGTGAATACTGCATTTAAGAACACTTTGTCACATTCACTGAATTGAAAGTATGAGTATTCTTGCTTATGTCAGGATTGATACCTGGTTTAAACTATGGCTCTGAACTTATAATAAGCCCTTGGATCAGGAGGTAGCTCACAAGAGTGCTTTATCAGCCCTATGAAAAATTGACAGTTTGGAAGATCAGATGGGGTCATTGCTCTGTCTGTTCATGGGGATATGGAGTTTGTACACGTGCACATATGTTGCATGGACGTATATCACGCATATTTTATTAAATCTAATGTCCCAGTGGGCAAGCATGGATGGTTTGCCCTGTTACAGGGTATGTGAGCCCCTGGAGGACATGAAAGATCAACTGAACCTGGAATATCAGCTTGGTAGAACCAGGAGGCACAGATGCTACTAAGCAGCCTAGAGTTTCTGATTAACATCTGACATTTTAAATGCTTTCAGTTCAGAAGAAGCCACAGAAACTTACAGGTGTGGAGGAAAGCTATCATGCTCCTTCCTTTCTTTCCTCACTTCCTCTTCAGGTGGGTGAAGAATTGTGATCCCTTGAACTGATAAAAAAGGGTATTCCTGTCTGATATGAAGCAGACAAGAAAGCAGCAACTGAGTCTTCCTAGTTTGATCTTTGATGGGAAATAAAAGTATAATTCTGAACTTTATAAACACCAGGGTTGTGACATGTAATGCTCTGGGTGGACAAAGACATGAAAAAATGATCTGACAGCAAATGCTTTTGGAGGGCATAAAAGTGGCACTTGGCCATGCAGATGATGGGCCCCTGTGATGTATGTTGTGATCTAATTTGTCTTTCTTCCAAGCAGTACATCACTACCACTGGATCCAGCAGGCCTTCCAAAACAGTGGCAGCTACAAGCACAATTTCTCAGTGTTCTTCTAGTGAGCTAAGCTGTCTCAGATTTTAAGGAGATCTTTGTTGGTCAATACAATTTATTTTGCTTTCCCAAATGTTAAAACAACAATGTAGTATGTTCCACTGATAAAATTAATTTCAAATAGTTTATTATAAAAAGAATAATACAGAGCAATAGCATTCCTAGGGATGGAAGGAACTTTGCTTTTTTACTTACAAAATTATAAATTGTAGCAACTTTTTAATTAAAGCTCAAAAGTGTGCAACATTCAGAATTCAAAAGCCTTACCCTTAAAAATTAGTATTCCCATTCTAATTATTACTGAAAAAAGACTATGCTCTCTCAGAGAGTACTTTCAAAAAGAGTATTTTTATTTTCATGAGTTTTAGAAATCACACCATTTCTCTTTGATTTTTTAATTTTAATTGCATTTTTTAAGATCTAGACCACATCTTTTGTCACTCCAGTGAATTCCTTCCTCTCTTGAAGGAAACGTGAAAATTTCCTTTTCTTCAAAACAGGAAATTGTATGCCATTGTAATAAAAAACTTGGTTTGAATCCTCACCTAGCATGAGAGTTATTTCCCCCCTTAGGCTGTATTTCTGTCTTCAAGCCATGCAGTAGTTATGTCCTCTCACCCACAGTGTAAGAAATTTGAGTGTCTATTGAGGACATGCTTCTGCACTGCTCGTGGCTTTGGCTGCTAGTCACATACAATGGGAGCGTTTCTTCAAAACCTGTTTTGGCACCTTCCCCTTTTAACAGTGACTTTCACCCTGTTAAAACCCCATCCAAGGAAGAGCCACATGGGTTCTGTCAGCCCATCAAGCAACAGAACTAGCCCAAGCAGCTTCCAGCCTGAGCATCCCTTATCCATGGTGGCCAAATCCAGTGTTTCTTTTCCGAAGTGGTCTCTGCATAGCAACACTAGATGGAGACTTAACACATAAGTACTCGGGTTTATTTAATTCAAGGGGGGTTAATTATGATTAACTCTTCTACTTGTGAGAAGTAGTTAGATCTACATGTATTTTACAACATGTTTTTATTTAAAGTTTTCTGTTTTCCATCCATTTTGAGTGAGGTGTTCGAAGGCAGGTGTTTTCTTCCTTCATCTCAGCTCCATGGCTGGCCTCCTGGAGAGGGATAGTAGGGAATGTGGGCTGTAATGGAGCAGGAACAAAGCAGTGAGATACAGCTGATCTGCCCAAAAGAGTTTGGGTTTTGTTTTTGTGTGGGCTTTTCAAGATGCCGGCTTGATCACTGACCTTAAAAAAGAGCATTCCAACTCCTCAGAGGCAGGGGAGGAGCTAATGTTACAAAGTGTAAAAAGATGGAGAGCTGTATCCTTCCGGTAGGTTGGTGGAGAGAAGAGATAAACTGGTGGTTTTCATGAGTTTGGAAGGAAGTGGGAAAAGGAAGTGGGAGGATTGATGATTTTTTTTTTCTTTTTTTTTTTTTTTAGAGAGAGGAAACTTGCATTTGTCTTCTTGAGGAGGTGCAGAGGAAGGAAAGAAATTAGCACCTTTTTGTTGGATATGTATGAAGAGAACAATTATGCCCTGTAAGCACTGGTTAGAATGAACATTCATTAAAGTAATGCCTTTCTTGCCCTACAGACCCAGGTGGTGCTTGTGAGGCTGTGTTGTTGCTAACACATATCTGCCTACCATCCCAGGGCTCAGAATTGCCTAGAGGCAGCAGCACTGCTGAGATTGATACAGACTGAAAGACATCATTTTACCAGGCTATTCCACATTGAAAGGTTCACCAAATCCTGCATACAGAGATGGTGTGGGTTGTATCCAGTCATAGGGATTCTCACAGAATCTAGAAAATTGACATTCCATGAATCCTGGCAGTCCACATGGCCAACAAGTTGAGTGCACAGTCCCTCACAACACAGCACATGTGCAGGTTGGCTGGGTACGGACACTTCATCCAAAATAAAGAAACAGCAATGCCTGAAATAAACCCAAGTTCTCCAGCTTTGCAGAAGCTGAGGTTCTGCAGTGGGAGAGAGAGTGCCAGCTACCCACTCTGGAAGAGTAGAGAGTTGACAATGACTGATATTTTTTCTCTTAAGTGTAGTTGTAAGAACTGCACAGACATATCCTGTGGGAATGTGAATCCTGTCTTTTGTTCCAGGTAATAGGGGAGTCCACACTGGGCAAGAGCTATCAATATTTTCAATGTTGCTGAAGATAATGTAGGGATGTAAGCTGTGAAGAATGGCTTTGATGAACTTGACTGAAAACAGACCCTTGGATTTGCTGAAGTTCATCTGTACTAGATGCCTCCTGAATATGCATGGCTGCCCAGAATGCCAGCTCCTGCTGAATGGCAGGTGCTAACTCTGAGACAGGCATCTGGAATGCAGAGAGCTTTTAATTATCTGCTGCTTTTTCCAAATACAGACCATAACGTGGTGCCACAGGGAATGTTATTCTTCAAGATGCAAAACCTTGTAAATTATGAAGTTATTGAAAAAAAAAGTATTTTATAGAAGTCTAGAAGCTCTTGCAAGGTATTGAGATGTGATATCTAGAGTTGGCTTATCTGGCTCAGGCAGGCTGAGGAGAGGCCTGAGATACTATCATGATTTCTTGAGCAGGTAGAGTGGCAGCCAGCAAGCAAAATAACAGGAGGTGGGGTGTGTTTGAAGTGTAGGCTGCACAAAGGTGATGGGTGTGTGCTAGGCTTATTGTGAGCAACGTGCTGTGGTTAGGGATTGCAGTTAGAGTAGACAATTGCTGAGGGTTGTGCATAATGCATGACAGGCAGGGCTGTGGCAAGCAGATAAAAACAGCGTGGGATGGATTTTGCACTAAAATAAGCTCTGTGAGTGTGAAGAAAGCCAGCCCAGCTAGGACTCTCCTAGTGGAGCCAGTCTGCTAGGAAAGCCCTAGCTTTGACCTGTGTGCCAAAAGCTACTCTGCGCCAGATGGCTTGGATGAAGAGAGTCGCAAAAAAAAGGAAGTTAAACTGGGTTCTCATAAATTCCTGTGAGCTTCCCCTTCATGCCACCAGTAATTTGCTTTTTGTTAGAGTTTCTCTGTGGAAGAAATCTTCCTAATTGCAATTATCTTCAGAAGTGGAAAAAAAAATGCAAGTTTCTAAAGATTATTTCCCCTCACAAGGTATTCCTTCTGGGTGTCCCTAAAAACCCACCTGCAGTTTCTCCCACGGGCAGTGAATGCCAGGCTTTTCCCCTGCTGATGTCCTCTGTGCCTATTCCTCAGCTCTGAGTAGCCACCTGAAGATTCAGCCACCAACTTTACCAAGTATTCACCATCTCTGAGGTATTAAGGGCTGATGCTGTTTGCATGAAGGACTCAAAATCCTCATGGAAGAAGACTTCAGTCTTCTATATGAAACCCCAATTAGTGCACTTTTGCGTATAAATATTTATGTTTGTATCTCGATGTTAATTTTTTTTCCTGTTTTATTCCCTCTAGTATTCTGTACCTACACGCCTCTTAATCAAATAAAACATACCAATTCAGAATGCCTCCAAGACTAATCTTTGCATATTATGTATTTCATGAATAATTTTCTTTAGAATTCTGAATAGTTGTCCTGGATTTGCTGGTTACAGTTTTATTGGTATAAAATGCGATTATACTCCAGACTGCCATTTGCTCATCAGAATTAATTTAGATGAATGCTAATAGATTAGCACTCGAGTTAGATTAAACTAATTCTACAAAAAATCAGATTTATAAACTTATTCTCCTATTATGGTGTAAAAAGCATATGTTCTAAGGTATTTACAATCATTCTCAGAACCTTGGCCAAAACATTCTCTTGACCATATGAATAGTCTCCTAGCTTTTCTTAGAAGAAGTTCTTGAATTTTTAAAATAATAATTATTGGTTAAAATAATTAAGGTTGATAAATCTTACAGGAAACAATAGAAATAGGTCTAATGACACACACATATACATATTTGAAGAAGACAAACTTCTGAGAACACTTAAAAATGAGCCATTATGTTGATTTAAATACGAAATATGCATTTGTTAAGTGAAAATCAGATTTCCATCAGAAGATGTAGCAGAAGTAATTGCTAAAACTCTGCTTCCATAAACACATACCTAGTTGGGCACACACTTCTGAGCAAAGTCCATCCATTTAAGTGTTCACAGAAACATCGGAATGATCACTATAGTAAAAACATGAACAAAAATAGAAGAAAAAAAGTTTTTGCTTTATGCCTCTGACCACATTTGTGTATGATCAGTATCACATTTCTGTTAATTGTCAGACTTCCTTTCTCTACTGCAGTGTTGTCAGCCATATGATTCATGAGTCATATCTAGTCTTTTGTATACAGAGCTCATTGAATATTCAGATTCCACAGAGTATAAATAACCAAGTAAATGAACTAATTTTTTAATCCCGTTTGGTGAGGGGGAAGGGAAGGAACTCAGGCTTTCCAAATTTGAAACTAATTCAATCATTGCAGTGCTGCACCCCTGAGCAGCAGTCCTGGTTTATTCTTCTGAAAACAATAGCTCTGAGAGGTCTAAAAGGACTTGTTCTCCCTTATTCTTTTTAGTCATTGTTTTATGTTAGGAAGGTGGGAAAGAGGGGCTGGTATGAAACTCAAGACCAACAGTAGTGTTTGCTGAGATAAAGTATATGCAGTGAGGGAGGGCAGGTCTCAGACACAAAACCAAGTGGAAGGCAGAGAAGGGAAAGAAAAGAAAGGCTCAAGAGAAAAGCAATGATATAATACTAAATCTTCCCTGTTAATGATGCTGAATGTGACAATGGAGAGATTTTCACAAGCAGTTAGCTCCATTTTGAGATGGCCTAGTTAAGTGTTTAATGATGCAGGTAGCCCCACTCTGGAATTCACAGAAGTCTCTAATTGCCTGATTCCTCCAGAAAACTTTCTATGTATTTTGTGTTAATCCATATAAGCACACATCATGGATGTATTCCACTGACAGGAATGGATGGTTCTTTTGTAAATGCTCAAAATGTGTAGTCCAAAACAGTGAAACAGCTCACAACTATATTATGAAGAAGGCTTTTCTCAAAATGAGTGTCATGCTCCCACATAAGCTGGATGGAGTCACTTTCTTGCACTCCACAGCAAAGCTTAAATTCCTCTTTTCCCACAGTACTGTGAGTGGGTGTTTACTGAGGCAGCAGAGAAGGAAGAGGCACAATGAAATATACACAGAGGGGGGCAAAAAAGGTTGTATATGAGATAAACTGGAGCATATTTGCAATTGTTGTTTTGTCAACCAGAAGTACAGTTCCTTCTATAGCCTCAAGCAGGAAACAGGAGGGAAAAAGAAAACCTGCAAAAGGGATTTTTTTTGAACAAGAGATACTAGTTAAAGAATAGTATCAAAACATTTTTACTAAGTTAATTTGTTAATTAAAATAATTGTAGCATCCCTTTAATTGCATGACCTTTTGTAAGTGTGTTCTTTGTTTCGTTTCCTATAGGAACAGACTTAGGCAATTGTTTTAAGTGTCAGACTGACTTCTCTTCACAGAGAATAAGCTGAAACTTGCTCAGCTGAATGAGAACAAGAGGCTTCAAGTTTAACTATATTTTTAAAAAGTTTCTAGAAAATCAATGAAAGAGAGACAAATTGATGCCAACGCTTTTTAAAGTACTTGGGTGCAATGCACTGCCACCCCGGGCCGGTCATAATGAGCTGGCTTATCTAACAGCCCATCACTAGGGGATGCAAGGTCCTGCTCTCCCTTCCTTTTCTGTCTTTAAGCTGTATCTTGTGTCCTCATGTTTTGCCAGCTTTTGCATCCTATGGAATGCCTCCACGAGCACATCTGGTTGAGCCAAGTTCAGTGGCAGCCTAGACCAATCCAGCTGCTGTCTACAGTCCTATTCTCTGCCCCTTTATATATATTCAAGTTTATATAATAGATATTTCTTGAAGAGGAAAGCTCTTTTCTCTTCCACTTCCCTTTCCCTGGGCATTCTGTTCCTGCCCCTCCCTTGTTGCAGTCCTTTGTCATGCTTTGTCATTTCAGCAGTTAAAGCAGCAGAAAATTAACTTGCTGAAAAAGAAGAAAAGTGAGTAG
>WBNO01016358.1:0-12050 GCA_013400575.1 Peucedramus taeniatus | reverse complement strand
GGCACTGCCGCGGGCCGTGGGCGAGAGCCAGCGGCGGGGCGGGGTGCGAGCGGCCGCGCGCTGAGCCGGGCGGCGAGGATGGTGCGGGGAGGGAGAAGTCCTGGTAGAGATCTAGCGGCGGAGAAGCCTCCCTGTCCCCTGCCTCCCAACATCCCTCCCGCGGGGCCGAGGCGCTGGGGAGCATGAGGCGGCGGCGGGAACCTGTTGTGTAGGGACAGGCGCGGGCAGGGAGGATGAGGAAGACCCGCTCCCGAAGCGCTGGTGTCTGTCGGCGACCGGCCGTGCCCCGGGCTGCCGCGGGCTCGGGAGAATCGCTTCCTGTGGAGTGGTGACAGGGGAGCTCTGAGCCCCTAGGTCTGCGCGGAGCGGCGGCCGCTTCCCGCTGGACTGCGGCTTCAGGAAGAGGAGAGCTTCAAGTGTTCTTCGGAAGCTGGAGTTGCAGCCTGGTTCCTTACTTGCCTTTTTTTTTCCTTTTTTCTTTTTTTTTTTCCCATCCCCTCCCCCTTAATGATTTGTTTCGTGTGTCTCTCGAGGGAACGTCTTAGGAATGGTCATTTTAGCAGTGGAATCTGCTGCGCAGAGGAGGATTATAACAAATCTCTATGAATGATAGACTCGATTGCTAAACCTTGCCTTGACCAACCTTCTGACCCTCGGAGAAAACTCTCAGGGTTTGCGTGGGAAGGAAAAACCTTCCCATCTGAAAATAAACTTGATTTTAAAAGACTGATTTTTTTTTTTTTTTAGAGCCTAACTGATTTATAATTACTTTTTTTTTTTTTCTTTTTGTCCTGTTTTGTGATAAGTTGTTTTTAAAAGGATTGTCCTACGTGGCTGTTTTGTAACTGGTGGAGGAAGGAAGGATCCCTCTCAAGTGTTTCTGATATGACAGCTTTGGTTTCTGAAGAGTTAAGTGGTGTTTGCATGATACACCTATTGCTAGTCTGGTAGCAGACTTTTCATCGTTTTATTTGCTTTTTTTATCAACGGGCTGGTGGAGAGGGCTCTCTTGGTCAGAAAAATATTTGCACATATATATTTGTATATATTTTTGGTGGGGTTCTCCCCACATTTTACTCTTTCTTGATGACTCCTGGAGGTGGTAGTGGGCCCATGAAAGACTGTGAATACAGTCAGATCAGCACACACAGCTCTTCGTCTCCCATGGAGTCTCCCCATAAGAAAAAGAAATCAGTTCCCAAGAGAAAATGGGAGGTTTTTCCTGGAAGAAACAAATTCTTCTGCAATGGGAGGATCATGATGGCTCGACAGACTGGAGTCTTCTACCTGACTCTTGTTCTCATCTTGGTCACCAGTGGACTCTTCTTTGCATTTGAGTAAGTGACTTTAAAGTCTTCATATATTCCCTCTCCTCCTCTAGTTATTTATTTTCTGGCTGAAAGCAAAATTAACAGTATTATTTATGAGAGGATGCTGACTGAATTTCACCAATATTGATTTATATAATTGAAAATACCACCTGATACAATGCTGAGGGGTGCCCAATACAGGTTGGGTTATTGTACTCTGTAGAAAACTAAGGAGAAGTAAGGTGGAAGTTGCTTTTATACCACAGGTTTCCAGCTCTTGCTGGTGTTGAAAGAGGAGTGTAAAACAGCAGGTTTGGGGTGACCAGGAAATGATGAAGCTCCTCGTCTGTCAATTACTTTGAGAATCAACGCTGCCACATGCAAAAATATTGACCCTTTGTCACAGAACTGAATGCAAGAAAAGCAGTATTTTTCATTAGTTTATGAATCGGGCATGTTTGTTTTTCTCTTGACATTATTTTAGTAGCTTGTAGATGAGAATTCAAAGTGAGGAGAAAAAAAAGAGCTGTACAATTTTGCATGTACCTAGCTTTCCACCACTAGGTAACAGCATTACTTTCTCTTTGTGATAACTTGTATGTGAGTTTAGTCTTAGTTTAAGCTACATTTGCCTTGGAGGTTTTGATTGTACTTTTTTTAAGTAAGCTTCTGGCGTCCTTCTAGGGCCTTTTTCTCTGTAGCTCTGGAGTCCTTTTCATCTGTATAATGTGAACACACAGTGACAGCAAATCAAATATACTGATTTTTGCTCTTATGTTGTAGTAGTTAAATTAACTACACATGGCAGTAAAGAGTTAGGCACTTGATGTGAGCAGTATTGTGTAACTTTTATTTACTTAGATTTATTTAGAAACCAAGTACAAAGAAGTTCACACTGCTAAAGCACTTCCTATAAGAATAATTGAGTTATCTTAAAGGGTTAGTGCTCCTTTACCTGCTTTAAATTATTGTGGTTTGACTCGTGGCGGCAGTAAAATATCTTCAAATTACGTTTTTTTCTGCAATAAGAACTATTACTTATAACTAAGCTTCAATGCTGCCTTCAGAAATTGTTTTCCTAAGCAGTACAGTTGAAAACCAAAGGTCATTCATTACTTGGTGTCTTCAAGCAAGAAGATAAGGACATTAACAAACCCTAAATTGTACCCTTCAAATGCAGATCATCTTAACAACAGTGGTAGCAGTAAAGAAGGTAAAAATGCTCAGCAGGTAACCAGTGGCTAAATGTATATGTGAGCTCAGTAGATGAATTGTCATTAGTGGACTCCAGGTTACTTTAGAGGGGTTTATTAAATGTAAATCTTCTGCAGACATTATGAAGCGGCTTGAGTATCATTTGAGTAGTTGAAATAACACAGGCAATGATGGTATCCTCACTGCAAGTGTGTTTACTTTCCTGGTTTTAAACGGGTATTAAAAGTGTAACCTTTAATAGTTTGATAGTATTGCATTAGGACTGGGTGCTACTCTATTCTGTTTGCCATGATTAAGCTTTTGGAAAGCTTTTCTATGTGGGCTGACACTCCTGTCTGTGTGCAATCTCATCACCTTCAGCACAGCCTCTGAAGCCTGCTGGACTTCCTGCAGATACCAGAATGTAAATGTAGGATTAAAAGTATAATGTTTTATAATCAGGATTGTAAAACCGATTTATTAAGCCACCATTTGCAATTTATTTATATGTTTTAACACTTTGATCTTTCAGAGATAAATTTTCTTTGCAGCTCTGTATGATTCAGAGCTGCTAAAGCAGGACAAGCTGCTAGCTGTTCATTACCTTCTGATTTCCTCACTACTGTGAGCTACATGCTCTACCAGAGTTGAATTCTGCAACTTCCATCATGTATTTGAGAATATTTGCCATGTAACCATATGTGATTGACAAGATTTTTTTAATCAAGGATTGTGATATATAGTTGGTGCTTATTCTTGTTGGCAGTCTTGAAGCAGGGNATATAATATTATATATATAATATATTTATAAAGATATAATAATATATAATAACTGTATAAATTCTCTGTGTGTGTACTGGCCTTGAGTCATTCTTGTATTGCTTGCACTCCTAAGGAAAATTAAAGTAGAGGGTGACAATGGTATTTCATTTTTATAATGACAAGGTAGATTTTGGTCTTTAGAAAGCACTTGCATTGAAAAATTATTACTCATCCTCTGATGGCTAATTAAAACCTAAATCTAAAGACTGTGAGAATGGTGTTCAGTATGTCTGTGATGGTTAAACTGCAGAGAAAAAGAGGGGAGTCTCTTCTTGAAGAGTGCTACTTTCAAGCAGTTTCTACTTTAGTGTGAAGTTATTATTTATTGATCAGTGATAACATCCTGAGTGTTAAATGTCACTGCCATTATTGGCTGATTTGATTATGACATTCCTCATTAACCAGCCATTTATTGAATATGACAGAAATGTCTTTCAATCCTTTGTGTACCTGTGGAGCAAAGTGGTTTTTAAATGAACGTGTGCCGTGTGTGTCTGAAACGTAAGGTCAAACAGCCATTGAAGAGAAGGTACCCTGTATGTTCTTGGAAATGTTTGTTCTTTTTTTGCTACAGTGGAAATAAATTATTTTGTTCCCTTTGGTTTTGGAAGCTTGAAAATGGTTAATCATGGTTCAAGTCATTCCCCGGTTACAGGCTGGGAAGGGGGGAAGTAGGAAAGATTGCTTTGACAGCTAATTTCTTGGAAAGCATCATGCTAGCTTGAATAGTTGTCCTTTACACTTTAGCTTCGTTTGTTCCTTCAGTGTGATTTCCCTCCCTTCTATTTTACTCTTGACATCCATTCATCCAGAGCTGTATCTCATGTGCTTTGGAATACTCTTCAGGGAAGACATACATTTCTCAGTCAGCAAGTTCTATGTCTCCAAAAGCAAATGTATGTCATGCATCTTGACCTGTATAGCTTTTGACATTGAGTCATGCCTTTGTAATCTTTCTTTCTTAATATTTATGCTTTTGTGCATTTTTCCTGCCTACTTTCTCCAGCTCTTGCTTTCAGCTGGTTTTATTCCTTTCTGTTGACTTATCTCTCATATACTCGAAGTGCATCACCACTTCTTTCTTTTATCATTTCACTGTTCTTTTTCATTTTCAAAGACATAAGCCAGAATTTGCTTAAAAGAAAAACAACAACCATGAGTTTTCAAGCAGGTAAAATATTTATAAGTCCTGCTTACCTCCCTTTCCAAAGGAAGAAAATGCAAATAAAGAAGCAGTTTTCTTTCTGTAACTTGTTTATTAAATATAACATAAATGATTGCAAGCCCTTTTGGGTCCTAAGAGGAATGTTGTGCTGAGTTGTTCTTAAAAACTATGCCTATTTTAAATTGCTCAAGATGAGACACCATAAATTACTGAATTTGTCTTTGCAGTTTGGGTATGTTACTTTACGTTGAAACTTTTTTTTGTAACCCTGAGTTATTTAGTTTTCTTCTTTTTTCTTGTAAATTTGGGTCACATTTTGGTTTTTTCCTTTGCTTGCACCAGTACACAGAGATGTGTATTTTTCCAAACTATTTAGCACTCATTTGTCAAGGTAGCTGCATTTAAATGCCCCATCCACAGAGCAAAGATAGCATCTGTAACTGAAGGGCAGATCTGTTGCTGCGTGTAGCCAATTCAACCATTGTATTTGCATGTATGTAAAGTCCTTTATTTGTGCAATAGAGGCAGAACTAACAAACTTCATACTTGCTGCACTTAGCTAGGTATACATATTCAAAAGAAATAAGAGCTTTTTATGCTCATGGGAGTTTGGGGTCCTGTTTCTGTAGGTTACAGGAGAGCAAAATGGAGGCTGAATGACATATTTAACACAGTAGGATTTGTGAAACAAGTGTATTATTGTGAAATGGCAGATCTCGTGTGGATGAGTTCCAGACAGGTGGCTGATGACCTCGGCTGTGTTGCTACTGTGGGTTGCCTTTGAGTGCTCCCTTTTCTCTTTGGCCTCTCTGGGCAGGTAACAGGAAGGAACATGTCTGCACCTGAGCTGCTTCAGCTCAGGCAGGCAAATTAAACTTCCCATAAACGTGGGTTTAAGTGAAGATGCCGAGTGAACTGAATTGACTCTGGCACAGTCATGTTTTCTTCTGTCAACTTATTTGCAGGGTGAGTGGCTCTGGAAGAAGGTTGAAGCAGATGGTAGGATGCTGGAAGGGCTGAAACAGTGCAGCTTTTTTCTCTGTAAATGTGAATCAGAGCTCTATCACTTCTGATACCATTTGACGCTAGCACTGATTCAGCAAGCTTGAGGGTTTTTTAGTTTGTTTGTTTTGAGCTAACTAACACTTGATTTTAATTTTATTTTTTTTTTTAGTGAGCATTTGTGTAATTGCATTTTCTTGCAAAACATGTATGCTGGAAAATTATTTAAACTGAGGCTATTTATGTGCATACATGTGTACAGACCATTGATTTCTGTGCTCTCTCAGTTGCTGGCAACCTGCTCCATGCCTCCCACTTTGAAAACCGGTGTGACTGGAGGACATTCATGAGTCACACTTTCTGATGCTGTGTGTGCATTGTTCAATATTGAACTTCTATGGCAGAGTGGTGTAACTTGCTGCTCACTGTGACAAACCTCTGTGTGTAAACACTGATGTCAGTAAGCTGAGCATTTTCACTGTGGCATCAACAACCCTACTAATCTTACGGCAGGTGTTTTCTGCTCTTGCAAGAGGTGGTTTCTTAGCATGATATTGTATGCCAAGTAGGTGGAATGTTCATCTAATAACCTCCTTTATCTTTGTTCCTCTGCTCTTAACACAAGTAAGTTACTTGTGTCTCTTGATGACCATGTCCTTAAACTATGAGTTCTTAGAAGATTCTAAGTGCTACCAATCTGACTTCAACTGTTAAAGGCTGCTCTAAAATAAGAGGGCATTTCTAGTTGAAGATGTCAAATTGGATTTTAAAGCAAAAATCATAGTATATAAACTAAAATTATTAAATGAGAGGACTGCGTCCTTTTCTATATGGAAGGCAGTCACTGCCTAATTGTGCATGGTAACATAGGTGAGTGCAGCATTGAGTAGGTGTTTCTTCCCAGTTTTACTTTGTTGTTTTTTTTTTTTTTAAACCTGTCATTAAAATTAAACCGGAGGAATATTTCTGTTCCTTATTTTGTCATATTATGCATCTCCGATAACTTAGTGAAAAAGACATGGAATACACTAAGTCTAATCTTTAGGGTTTACACTTTGTATTGAGCAAATTATTTCTAAGGGACCATATGCATTCCAAGCAGAATGTTTATTCTTTGCACTTAATTGCCCTGAAAATGTTAACTGTCAGAATCTCCCATGTACTAAGTATATCTCAAACTTTTTTCTTGATGAGGGACTTTTCTTCATTACAAAAAAAGAATCTCCTAAGTTTCTCAGTGATTTGAGCATGTGTGTCTGCTGAAGTTTCTCCCTGGCCAAAAGAGAGTAGTTTTGTACTACCATATCTCAGAAGTAGCACGTCACTGAGCAGATATGTCAATATAAACATGTAAACCTGCTTTGAATGAATTGTATCATATAAATTGAAGTCATTCCACCCACAAATTAACTAATGGCACTTGATATTAGGTCATGCACTTCTGTTTTTCAAGGCTAGGTCTATTTACATGGAAATGGACAATAACTAAGTGCTTCATTTTTCAGAATAAAATTCTCTGATGATAACAGAAGGAAGGATAACCTCTCATGTTTTTAGAAGTCATATCTTTACTTCCCCTGAAACTCCAGAAACTTTTAATAGTTTTGTAACACTAACCCGCTTTCCAAAACAGCTGTTAAACAGCTTTTTTTTCTTTCTTTATGAGGGTGTTTCGTTTGTTGGTTTTGGTGGTTTTGTTTTGTTTTTGTTTTGGCTGTTTTTTTTTTTTTTTTTGTATTCAGCTTAGTTGATGGCCTTTATCTGCTGTTTCATGGAGAAGTGCTGAACACTTAAATTTTTTTCTACTTATATTTCCATCTTCTCTTTGTGAAGGTGCAGAGAAAAAAAAATAGGGACCACAGTGGTATAATGTGATGTTTGCTTCTCAGTTACTATGTCATTTGGGCCCTTGAGGAAATCATTGTGTGGCTCTGAATCATCAATACACGTGCATCTTCAGAGTGAAATGTGAACATTAGCGGTCAACTTTGCCACCCAAAACCTTGGGAAATTCAATCACTGCTGGCTAGTGGGTGATTTCTAGGCTCACCATAAATGTTGTGGATAGGTGTAAATCCTTACCTGGAATATTTTATGTTCATTCCAGAGAAGGGAGAAAAAAGGTAGCTTTAATAGTTTAGTTCTTCATATATATATATATGTGTGTGTGTGTGTGTGTGTGTATGTATATATGTGTATGTATGTGTATATATATATATCTATTTAAAATGTTGACAAATGCTGATGGCTAATAATTCTCTACATCTTGAATCTCCAGAATATGAGTTTTGACTTGTAATCTTGTGACAATTGTTTGATACAATCTATCTTATTTTATCACTGAAAACTCTGAGGTTTCTATTGTTGATATGTGCAAGTTATGCCTGTTTTATTTTGTCCTTCCCTGAGTAGGTGCTGTTGTCCCTTTGTTTGAATGAATGTGTGTTAAAGGTATAAAATATATCTTTTGGAGACTAGTGTAATTGTGTTAAATAAATTTACACTATTGAAATCTCTATCTGTTCTTCTTGGAAGACTGGTATTGTCATGTGGCTATATCAACTCTGCAGAAATTTTTATTTGTGTTTTAAGAGAAAGATGGTCTTTTTCAGGTGTTTTTTTCAAGTTAGTTTCTCAGGAATCATGTTATATGTTTAGGTTCATGTAAAGTATTCTTTTCATTCATGTTGAAATTGGACTAATTATGAAAAAAATACCTTTGTTGCTATATGATTTAATTTCTGTCATAGCTGTCATGTTGCATTATTGTTTTGTAAATGGCATTTCATACAAAACAAAGTATCTCAGTGAATCTGGATGACCAAGAAATTTTCTTCTGAGTGTGGGCAGGGGGAGGGCTGGCAAAATACTGTATTAAAAATATATGGGGTTTTTTTTGTAGATTTTAACACCTTTTACTTTTTAAGTAGTTAAAAACCCCAGCAAAATAAAGTTTCTAATGGAAATGGTCTCTCTATTCTAGTGCAGCATTGAACTGTTGACTGTAGTACTCAACACGAACTAATTAATGAGAAAGTGAAAATTGCTGCAGAAGATGTGAAATCTGAGAATATTTTTAACTTTCTAAGCTGCAAGCTTGTTTCAAAATGGCCCAGTCAAAAACCCCTACAACACAAGCTTAAAATACTGGAACATTTTGAAAAATTGCTTAAAAAGTTGAACAGCTTTATCTAGGAAATTTTTCTTATCCTGGTAGGTGATTCTTGCAAGTGAGGCTGTAGTAGCTGATGATTACTTCAGGTGTGGGCTACCAGTACAGGTTTGCACATAGCAGTGCAGTTAATTTTTCATGTGACAAAGCTGATGGAGAAAGGGGGAAAATCCCCTGAAGTCAGCTGGAACTACCAAAAGTTTATTAAACTTCATAAAGTTACAGCTCATTTCAGAACTTAATACAAAACTGTAAAGTGGATAAATTTTTTACCATCAAATCAAAAATCAAAAAGACAAATTGAGAAATCAAGATGAAGCCCATATGTAATAGCCCCAAATAAAATTCTGTTTAGGTTTCTCATGTTGCACAAGTACTAAATGATACTAGCATAAAACATACTTACAGAAGGATGCTCAAGTTGGTTTGAAGTTTCAGTTTTGGGCAACACACACCCTGTCCTTTACTGTGTGGTTTCTGTTTGTATTTGAGCTCCTGCTCATACTGCAGTGAATAAAGGGGGCTTTCTGCAGTGTGCATCGGTGGAGCTCTTACCCAAGTGGATCCTAGAACTTCAGCTACTAAGCTGACAGTGTGCTGTAGTGCATATTGTATATGATTATACAGTTCTGTATATGATCACTTCCATTTCATTAGTGTCCATAGGGTTTATTCACATTAATGTGGGATGGTGCCTAATGAGGTCTTGCATAATGAGCTTAGTTAATGAAATCACAGCTGGTTTTGTTTTATGTTTTTCCACCCCTGCTGTCCCCTGAAGTTGCTTACTGCAATAAATACTAGCAGTGTGCATTTGTTGTAAACATGTAGTCAGTTCAGGTGTTTCTATAAATTTTACTCTTATTAAAAAAAAAAATCAAATAGAATACTGAAAATCAAATTGAAAACAGATAACCTGAGCTCAGATGCTAATGTACATAAAATCTGAAGTTTGTGAATTTCATGTTATAGTTTAAGTGTAAGATAACATTTTTACACTGTCTGCATTGAATGAATCTATGAAATTAGTTAATTAGTTTGAGGGCTTTAGTATACATTTCTTGTACATATGATCAATATGTATCAGCTCTTAAGAGCAAGGAACGGATATATTAGAATTTATTAGAATTTTAACTTAAATACTTGGCATGATACTACAAATTATGAATGTAGATTAAAAACATGGTCAGGAATTGGAAGTTTCATCTTCCCGCCGCCTTGCAAAAGGAGTACCAATACAAGATTTCTCTGATTTTGATAAGTTTTGTATCCCCTCTTTTTTGAACTGTATATCACTGTCTGTATATAAGGAATTTGCAGTCCTGGTCTTGCATGTCCATTGCACTTGTGAGGTACCCCACTGGTTACAAATGCCATGATTCCAGGCAGAGAAGCAAGTGTCAGATTAGCCTGTGCTTTAGTTTTGCTGGCATGCTTGTTTGTGCACATGGTGTGGGTTTTCATGGCACATCTATGCATGGTCCTTAGTAAACACTTCTATTAGTAAAAAGGGTTTTCTAGTGTTCAGTTAGTATATGGAAGAGTTATAATTAATTCCTTATTTGGAACTGTGTAGAGGAGTTAAAAGTGCTACAAAGAAAAGTAAAAGAATACCTGACTTGTCTCTTGTCAGCATTGTAACCCATTAATAAACTTGCTTCTTGGGAGTGTGGTTTCCTTAGGGCTGAACCTCCCAATGCACCTATATGAGGAAAGAATACAGTTTTTAAGATACTTTTATCATTTAACATGATTTGAACTCTTTCCTGGGATGAGAGGCACTGGGTGTGGGAACAGCAAGTAAACTCTGTCATTAGGGTAGATGGGTTCATGATGTGTGCTGCATGGTGTGACACCAAAGATTAGACTGCACGGTTAAAAGAGCATATTCACTTCTGATTTGCTTCAGTGCATTAGTTTGGAGAAGAGAAAGCTCGTGGGGGAATCCTATTTAATAAGTACCTGACTGGGGAGAGGGAATGAAGAAAAAGAGCGTTGGCCCTTCTCAGTTGTGTTCAATGACAAGACACAAAATAAATTATCTTTAAAACAGAAGAAAGAAGGGTGGGGTTTTTTGGTTGTTTCCTTTTTTTAGTCTGCTTGCCTGTTTTGTTTTGATTTGTGAATGGTTTTTTTTTGCTGTGAGGATGATTTGGCTTGGGCATAGGTTGCCCAGTGAGACTATGGACACACTGAAAACCAACCAGATATAGACCTGAGCAGTCGCCTCTGGCTGACCCTGCTTTGATCTGGAGTAGTTAGGCTAAATTTTCAGAGTTCCTATCCTACCTCAGCTGCTCTGTGTTATCTGTGAAAATCAGAGAACTTACCATAACACAGCAAAGCACGATGTTTTTAATCTAGCAAGATAACTTGAATCTTGTTTTGATGACTCATTTATCACCTGCATACTTTATGGGAACTTCAGTTTTATCTAGTCGTAAAATATGAACCTAAAGTCTCAGTCTAACAAAACAGAAAGTCATAGTTGTTCTTTCTGACTCTTCTCTTTCCTCACATTTGGATGTGGCTTTCTCAGTTCAAAGTGCATTTTCTAACAGTTTTTGGAGGTTCTTTTCGTGTTTTTTCTGCTGTTCCTCACCAAGCTTTGCCCTCTACTAGTCATCTGGCTTTTGCTGAACTATAGTATTTTCTCTTCTTATAATTAACAGCATTAAGTTTTAATAAATTTCATACAGAAGAATGTCTCTGTATACAGTTGTTCAGCAATGTTATATGTTCATCAGGTTGTCTTAATCTTGCTTTTGTAAACTTTTCTCTCCTTCCATCAATATTCCTCGACACTTGTTCAGTTTTAATAGGCTCAGATCACTGTTGCTGTAGAAGGGATGTGAAGGCAGTAAAGTTGAAAGACTTAATTTTTCCCTTTCCATAATCATGAAAAATGAGTGTATCTTTTTTTTTTTCCCTGTAATCTGCATTGTTTGCCTATATCATTATGCATATATGTGAAATCATGGGGTCTGTCTCCTAGTGCTTGAGCCAGGTGAAAAAGTCCTTCGGATCCTGCAGGTTCAGCTTCCTCCTTGAGCCTGCTACTTGACAGAACCAGCTTCATATCAGCTTCTGTACCTTAAATGATAGTGTGTTATAGCTTCTAAACTCCTAGATATGAATAAAATGGCTTGTCTGAAAAGCTGCTAAAGCTGGATTAGTTGTCTTTGGGGAATGGAAAACACCCTAGATACGTCAGATTAGTCCAAACTCCCTTTAAAGGGTGATTTGCTTAAAAAAATTAAATGTGTAAATAATTCCAGCAAGGCAGGTGTCCAGTTCTGGATTAAAAACTGGAAATAAAATAATAAGAGAAGAAAGCTTAAATGATACAGTGTATTTTATTGAAGCAAATAAATAAATAAATAAA
>WBNO01016357.1:49917-111638 GCA_013400575.1 Peucedramus taeniatus | reverse complement strand
TAAGAGCAGAACAAAGATTACCAAAACCAAAACCAAACACATAAAAGTCTGGTTAAGAACTAGAAGTACTTTTTTAAAATAATGGCATTCTGAACCAGAACCTAGTTTTTCATTCAACACACCAATTAATTTTCAAGCCAGCACTCACAAATCAATATACAACATTCAGAAACACAAAACAGTCAATGAATAATCTTTGAAAGTCGACTCTGCAGGAATATACTAAGGATTAAAAAAGCTACAGGAGGAAAAAAATATCCTAAGATATCTTCAAACTAAGTCCCCATTAATTGAAAAAATATTATCTTTCCTCTAAATTTAATTTTATTCCATGCAGTAAGTACAAGTGCACAAACCAAACCCAGTAGTTTTGTCCTTATAAAATAGTAAGGCAGCACACAGAAACGCAATAGTATGCATGGAAGTCCAAAGTTTGATAAAGGTACTAGAAGATTTGGTTTTTTAAATTGTCATTTGCACAGACTACATATTTTTAAAATGGAAAACAATTTTTTCCCCTCTGGCACATAAACATCAACCACGGTTTCTAAAGACCAACTCCTTTTCAGAGAAACCAGTAAAACCCCTTCTTGCTTAAAGGACTGGTAGCCACTGGATGGCAGAAAGTGTTCCTTACTGAAAATGAATGAGATGTAACATTTTTAGCCTTCTATTCTACAGCTGATTTATCCCTAGAATTCAACACAAACCATAGGAAGTTTGAGTAGAATTCAATCTGAGTGTTACTCTCAACAAACAGGATTTCAAGCCCAAGATGATGCCATTTTTACACAAGTATGAGTCAATATGAAAAGCCATTGAGAGGCAACTCTTTCCACAAACCAGATGATACTCAAAGCAGCTGTGACATGAATGAATAAACTCCCTGATTTTACTTCAGTAAGCTTTCCAATTCTTTCCCATGGAATTTATTGTTACAATTAATGCATTTATGAATAAATGAGATTACACTTAATCAAGATATTCTAAACCAGAAATTTCATCAGAAAGATATTTGTGTGTTGGTGCTCTGACAGCAATTTAAAAATAGGACAAATTTGTTTAAGTCATTAAAGTAATATTCATTTATTAGTCCATACAGCTCAGTCTGCAGGCAATCTTCAGCTCAGAAACACAACTGCTTTAGCAACACAGTAGTGGCAGTGTCTGCTCTAAATAGCACAGACCATCAGCACTTAAGACAGAGTTTTAGTCATGCAGTTCATTACCAAGACCTTGTAGAAATGTTCCATAATGATGACTTCTTCTGTCATATTATAACAAAGTAGTAAGATTACTACCCATTTATCTTTAGAGATAATCCATTGCACCCATAAGCCAAGGTTGAGCTTTCAGGATTTTCCCTACTCATTGGCTTAATTTTATTGTAGAACTATTTATGCAAAGTACCTTATATATCTCAGGTGAAACAAATCCCTTTCTGCAGTTAGCTGTTCTACTACACTTTCAGTTAAAAAGCTAATTGATCTAACTGGTAATAGTATGTCTAATCCATGCTTTTTTACATAAAACCCATGAAATTTAGGATGCGAAGCACTGATGTTCCTTGTTCTGACAAATAATCTCTAGGTCATCTTTCCCCTTCGCGGTCCTCTGGAATATGCATATATACTCATAGGCACATACAAACATATGTTTTTATATGTATGTATATACACATACACATACATTTTAATAAATACATTCCCACTATCCCTCTGAATTATGAATAATTAGTAGTTCCCCCCTGCTTTCTAATTATGCATCTATACACTTAAAGCACTTTTGTGCCAGTGTAAATCCTATTTTGTTACTGACGGTACACCCAGAAATAAACATAGATGTTATACCTGGGGACTTCCACAGCTTCCCTCTCCTGATGATACTTTTCATATTCTGCAACTTCCATGAAAAAGTGGTAGCTCTTGAGATTTAGGAAGACAAATAAATAAATAAAAATGTAACTATATAAATTGCATAAAACTAAAATTATTTTTATATTATCCTAGGAGAACTATTTGAGAATATAATTTCCTACCTGCCCCAAAGACTGAAATGTTGTCTTTCAAAGTGTGCATATACATTTTAAGCAAAGGCTCCTAACACGTAAAAGAAAAACTGCATGATGTTTGGATCTGCTCCATTTAGCACCAAATCATATCAGTGAGATTTCTTTGGACTTAGGGGAACAATTTTTGCAGGAACAAGTAGCATACACAATGATATGAAAATTATACAAGCGTACCAAATAGAGCTTACGACTGGCTTTGGGCCATAATCAGCATTACAATTTCTTCAAGTAAGTACAAATTATATCTCATCCAGAGTGCAGTACCTGAAGAGTTATGTGCTATAAAGGAAGCTTGGAGTAAGACATGCTAGACAGATGCAAATAACAAAGGGCACCAGAGAACCAGCAGCTTATTTCAACACCGTACCTGCTACACGTGACTAGGCTAGAACTGAAAGCAATTTTTGCATGGTGTGGGCTATTAGGGTCACTGTTAGCAGCAACCACAGATCACAGAATCATTTAACTTAGAAATCATCCAGTTCAGCCCCTCTGCTCAAAGCAGGATCACTTAAACCTATGCAGTTACATTTCAACTATCAACAAGGATGGAGACTACACAACCTTTCTCAGCAAAGTCTACCAGTATTCGACCACATCACAGAAAAAAATTCCTTTCCTGTGTTCAGATGAAATTTCATGTGTCTTAATTTGTGCCCATTTCCTCTGGTGCTGCCACTGGGCACCACTGATGAGAGTCTGGCTCCCTCTTTTTTAATCATTCTCACATCAGGTATTTATATACACTTGTCAGATTCCCCCTGAGCCTCCTCTTCAGCGCTCTCACACTCTCCTCACCCAAAAGATGCTCCAGTCCTTTAATAAGATTAAGAAGTCAGAAGAATTCCTAGAAATTACAAATAATTAACATAAGGGCAAAATTATACTCTGACATCTTAGAACAGAGAATCACAGCCCATATAAGACTTCTTTAAGTATGTTCTTAATTGGAATTAAATATCATCTTTTAGAAAACTAGAGTCTTTATTTTAAAATTATCACCACATTTACTGGTTAATGCAGTAAGTATTCAAGTAGCAGTAACCATCAGATACCAGATAAATTTTCATACTTTCAAGTTATATTAGTATCTTTAAACTCAAAATGAACGCTGCAAAATGCTCCTGGATTCTTACAGAGTTCACCAGAGTAAAAGAAAGTATCCTGAGAGGAAAAAAAAAGTTATGTATTCATTCTATATTAAAGGATCACCTCTGCTTAAAGTTACCATAACACAAAAATGATGAAAATTATTACTATTTTGCTTTTTTTGGAATGCTGCTTCTAAATCATGATTAAACATTCCCTCTCCAGACCTTTTAGACTTCACATTTGCCAAACACTGAGAGTTGTATTGAATTACTCAATTCTCAGAAATGTCAAAATTCTGAACAGTTCATAACAGTGAGTGCTGTTCAAGAAACAAACTTTCATTCACTAAAGAAGATCCAGACTCCATCCAGAGATATCCAGAACAGTTCCATTAAAAAACATATTGCAGCAAAATTTAGGAGTATAATATTCTCCTACCAACTATGGAAACATAAGTCCTCCTTGAAAAAAAGAGACAGTGAAAACCAAAACAAGTCATAGAATAAAAAGCCTCTATCTCTGGTTTTGTGTGTTTGTGGTTTTGTTATGTTCTTTGTTTTTATTTTGTTGTAGTTGTTGCTGTTTGTTTGTTTTGTTTGTCATCAGGTCTGCCTTCTGCACTCTTGAAGAAAGAAGAATGATCTATTTAAAATCAAGAGGTTTTAGGGAAAATATTTACCTTCATATACGACAGCTAAGAGTTTACATGCCTGAAGCAATTTCAACAAAAATCCTTGTAAGTCTACAGTTACATTGTCACCAGTGTTTATTATATATAAACTATTCTGCTGATGAACAACACTATACAAACAACTGCAGCAATCATACCTTTTCTACAGACTTCTGAATTATTCAATCACTTTTGTACTAAAAAGACAACATTGAGAAATATTTTTGGGTTCAATGTATAGATTAAATCCAAAGACATCTGAATGTATATACCCCAAATCAGTTTGAAGGAGGTGACAGAACGACACTACAGCACTATAAGGCTTTCACTGCTCTGAGTTAAAAAACTGAAACAGCTTGGGGATCACCTCCCCTCACTGGGAGAACTGTGTTGTGTTCATCAACTTAGTTATAATATGACAAAAGATTATAGACAGAGTGATTATACCCTCTGATGATTTGATTTGAGGAAATGGATAAAAAAGTGTTTCAGAAAGATTTTTCCATAAAAGCAACTATTTCTACAGAAAATGTGCACAAGCTTTGGCATCCAAACAGACACACAGGAGAGATTCTGATTTCAGTGACACTGCTGCAAACTCAAAAGTATCCACTGTCAAGAGAATTATTCCAGATTATAGCAATGAAATGGAGATCAGAACACAGCCTCCTCTTGTAGCCTTCTGATGCCATTTGTGAATTACACACAAAAATTACCTTGAACTAATGCAGCTGAAGGAAAATTGGCAACAGTTGTGGCATTTCCTAATAACCTCAGAAGTTAAAATCTTATGAGGATAGAAGGATTTGGGTTTAATTTGATCAAATTTCATCCATATTAAATGCAACCAAACAAAGGTTTTCTTCCTCATAAAATTAAAAAATATTTTAATGCTGTGCAAAGCTAAAACTATAGGAGACTGAAAGAAAAATTATACACATTAAAAAAAAAAAAAACACTTCAAATTTACATTCAAACCATATACAATTTTTAAGAAACATTTTAGATGTCCTGGCCTGCTATGTATTGACATCTCCACAATCTCCCAGACATTTCTAGATGGAGCAGTGAGGAAAATGATGATGTTCATATGATACTTCAGGTTTTGTTGGGTTTTTTTTTCCAATTCAGAGAACACTCTCATAACTTCTTATACTTAAATACAACTAAAAGAGACTACTAGCTCTGTTGATGGCACACTGTTCTCATAATTTATTCGCCTGGGAAAACACAGTGCATCTCTAAGAGGAAAAAACATCACTATGCACACTGACTCAAAAGCAACTGCAATCCAAGAGATAATATAGAAAAACCTTTCCTGGTTGTTCAAGAAGATAGACACTGCAAGGCAAAGGGAAAAACCCAACAAGGGTTTTGGATAAGGAAAGACAACGAAGGCATTGAGAAAGTGGCTCCATACATTCTGGCCATAGGTGAAAAAAAAGGTTAGGCTACTAACATGCAGCATAGAAACTGAAGTCCTTTTTTCTAACCAATATAAAATGATTTCAGCTAACATTTCCCAAGTAAAGACGTTATGATATGCTATGAAACTACATAAAAATTACTTTTTGGTAACTGAATTCTTCTATGAATCACCATTTAAGAACTAGCTGGAAGAATTTTGAAACAACTGCATCATATCAAGAGAAATTTTTTCTTTTTCTTCTTGTTGCAGTTTTGAAAGAATGTCACTACTAACATATTGATAGCCCATCAGTTATAAAGTCAATCTTCAAGTCATAGTTCCTCTACCCCAAAATCTTTTAAAAACATTTGAAATTATTTGGTGATTTCTAAGTAAATCCCTTGATGAACCATCTCAGTCCCATTTATATCACTGAAAGACACAGCCCATCCTTATCTAAGAGAAAAGATTCGTTTCTTAAGGAGCATACAGAAGTTTGTGCTAATTAAAGACAACACTAAAATCAGACAAACTATAACTTGTCTAAAATAATTTGACTGAGAGTTAATCTTTTAAATGTTGCAGCATTTCAGAACTAGCAAATACATCCCTCAACTTTCAAAATTCTCACTTTGAGATTACATTTCTTAAAAATTAAAATCAATTTTGATCTTTCATATAATTTGAATTAGAATTTAAGATACTATCCTGTATTTCACTTTAAATGAAGACTGAATACTCCCAAGAATGAAAGTCTGCCTTTGGGGATGCTATCAAAGTAAACCAGTCTACTGCATTCTTCCACACTCATACTATGAAATTCCACTGAGAAGTGGCTATTCCCGAAACAGGATGCAGCAGAAGCACGTTATTCATTCTCCAGTCTTAATTACCAAAATGACTAAAACTACTTTGAGTTGTTTTAATTAAAAACTTTACAGATTTCTGCATGTGCTTTATACTAAAGTCCATATTCATGTCAATGACTAAAGAATGAAAAATTAACACTAAAAGTTGCTTTCTCAATTTAAATATTTCACTTGTTATGATCATTTAATGAGGCCAAAAAAAACCGTAACAGCTGCAAAGTCACCAGGTAGACATAATTGGATTTCAAATATTACAGTGATTAAGTACAAGGGGAAAAGAATGCTGTGACCCAGAAAGCTGCATTTGTTTTGAGCTACATGCAGCTGCATTGTGTAAGAACATGTCTACCTGAAATGCTTCTTGGTTTTTTACTGGTCATTGGGTTTACTCTACAAAATACAAAACAAAAAAGTCACCCAAATTCCAGCCAGTTGAACTTCACAAATTGGAGCCTAAATCTTATCTTCCTTGAAAGCAAGGAACTCTGTTTTTAAGAGCAGGGTAAGAACATTTTATATTACTGTATAGTTTTGAAGCACAGATCTCTTTCAGTATCTTATTTTTAAATGACCCCTAATTAATTCAATAGTATTTTATGCATGCAAAGGCATTAGTTCTAAATGTTCATGGAGAAGAGACTATTTAATCTGTTAATGTAGAAGGCACTTCAGGATAATGTTTTCCAACTATTTACTTTAGCTTATGTTAACACAACAAACTATTTCTTCCTATAAAACCTAACAAAACCCAGAAAAACTATCAGAATGCTTTGGAAGGTAATTATAGCTGAAATTAGTAATAATTTTAACACATCAAGTAAAAATGAAAGAATGGCAAACAGAAGAATATTCCCAGAGGATTAACAATTGCTGTCTTAATCTTTCTACAGCTCAATTTTCTTCTCTATTCCACTTAAATTCACACTTTTGCTATGCAAGATGACAGCCCTGTTTTACATTATATATATTAGAAGACTTTTTCCTAAATTTGTCAAGAAAAGAGTACAAACATAGTCAGTATTCTACAAGAACTCAGCTTTTTTCATGAATTGCAGCTAAACTAGTGGTGTTCACAGAAGTTTTCTTATCTCATGAAAATAAAAGGTAGGTGAGGGATGATGACCTTGTGTGATAGGGCCATCAACACGTGGGAACAATAAAAATTTAAGTACCAAAAGACAAAAAGTACAACAGTTTTAAAAGCTATTTGAAAATTTTGTCTAATTACTTCTGATTGTAAAATTTATTTTTGTTTGTGCATTACCATCAACAGTGAATGAAATAAGCTGTAATCAAAAAGAGAACATATACTCTCACAAACACCCCTGAGAAACATCTCTCAAAAAAAGCCAAACAAAAACGGAAAACCTCCCCTTTGCCAGCATAATCTCCTCCAGACTGGCTGCATCCTGTCATAGCACACTACACACAGTGTAGATGAGACCTCTGGCTGCCAAGGCTGGGTTTGTATTTTATTAAAAGAAGAACTTAAACTGGTTATAAGGATGAGAAAGTTGCTCAGAACTGGTGCTCTTCTGCACAAAACAAACAAACAAAAAAAATGGCAGCCTTATTTTTTACTTTCCTCAAGTATTCAGAACCAGTTTTACTGGATGAATCTTTACACAAATTAAAATCCTGACAGGTAAAAGCAGGTACTTTGTTAGATTACTTCTAGGTACAGGCAGATGCATCTACTCCCACAGTGGCTCAGCAGGTGTTTTTCAGCAGCTGGTGCCCTTTACTGGTTTGCCTTTGTAAGTGTTCCCATCAGATTTTCAACTATTTCAGAGGCACCACTACACAATATACACACACTTGGCAGCTGTGCAGAAAATGAAACAGGCTTAACATTTTATTCAAATCAGATGCAGTCAATTTTATCTCATGTTAATATTAAAAAGTCCATTTCCCTATTCATATTTACTACTTGCATGAAGAGGAGCAACCTAAAAAAACTATAAGAATATATAATTCTTACAAGACAGTATCTAATAAATATTTTAAAGCAATTTTTGCTTTGTGTATCATACACAGCCATGCTAGTTTAAAGAAAAGACTAAAAGAAATTAGGTTCTCTATATTCACCAGTACAGATGTCCCTATTAGACTTTGACCCATATTATCAGTTAATTGCTCTTCTCTTTGAACTTCTATGCCCAAGAAGAGATAACTCCAGATTTTACAGAACTCTTTACAAAAAAAAAAAAAAAACAAGAGGTTGTACATAGAATAAACAAAGTCTCTCTAAATGACAAGATCTGTTAAAGTTTCAATTACAACCTCATTAATGAAAGAACACTTGAAAACATTATTTTTTGCTCACAGGATTTTTTTCTTGCTTTATCTGTACTTACTAAAAGGGTTTTGCCTGTTGTCATTAGTATCAAGCCCTTGAAAATAAAAATGTATGTAAAAACACAGCTCAGACTGATACAAAGAGCATATTTACCAGTTTTTCAGTAGTATCCTTGCCCCTCTCAACATCTCCAGTGTCTTAAATGTGGTTTCTTCATGTAACACCATCAAACTTATGCGATGTTAAGAGGGTTTCATTATGAGTAAGTAAATAAATAAGCTAACACCAAAAAAAAAAAAATCTATAATGTATTTGTTGGGACAAAAGGGTTCAAATTTGAAAATTTGACAAGGACGTAAAAGTTTTGCTCAAAGTGACCTTGTGGCTGGGGCTGTTAAGAATGTTGGTGTGGGAAAATGCCATTTATTATGACTAGTGTTGATCCTCCTCTGCCTGTTTCGAAAAGTTCTCTGAGAAGATTCCTGTGTTGAGATAACACACTCTCACAGACATGCTTGAGCCTCCTGCTGCGAGAGATTTCATAAAGGCACAGCCTTGTGATAAACTCAAATGTGCGAAGCCCTGTGATATCCTGGGCTTTGGTAGTGGGGCTGCTACCTCCCCCTTCCCCCTCTGTCCACTAGAATGAGCAAGGCCTAGAGGAGCCTGTGTCCCTGTGTGGCTCTGCCTGCTGGCATGAGCTAAGCCTAAGGGAGCTTGTGTGTCTTCGTGTCTCTGCCACCCAGCCTTGCTGGCGAGGTAATGAAATAATTTTACTCTTTGCTTGGCAGCTGTGGTTTGGTGGTCACCTGTATGTGTCAATTCACACAGTATTATACAACCTACTTACTATATCCTAACACTAAACGAATTTTTGAAGAAAAAAGATAAAAGCCTTGGTAATCTTAAAAGGATTAAAAGCACAAGACAAAAGATCTCGAACTAAACTGCACATGAGACTTAGACAAATGCAACTGAAAGAACAAATGATCAGATCATATTTTAAGCTCTCCATTTTAAGACACTACAAGGTAGGTAAGGGCATTATATTACAGCTGAAAAGCAAGAAGAAGCCTATTGGCCAAAAAGAAAAGATAGTCCTTCACTGAAAAGTCATCTGAAAAATTTGTGTAGATGAGCTAAGACAGCACATGCTGCAAAGGAAACCTTCTTTCAGTCTGATTGCCCAGTGTCAAACCAAAACAAATAAATCTGCTGTCAGTCTACCAAAAGCCAGGTTTACGGCAGAGGTAGAGAGAGAACACTATTTTGGAATAAGAAAAGAGTTACATTGCCAACTGCTAGGCTGGTTGCTTTTTTAAATCAGAGGCATATTGTACAATCTGGAAAGACTTATGGGTGCAAGTGGTTATCGATCAATTTCTCCAGTAATCCTGGTAAACCAAAATTATAAGGAAGTATGGGACAATAGTAAAAGCCTGATTTCGTTATACTTTTCTGGTGAAAATCCTTCCAGTTTGTATAAATATAGTCTGTTTTAAAATGGCCACATTACAGTGATTTGATCCACATCATCATACTAAAAATAAAAGCTGCATCATATAAATAGGCCAAGGAGGATGTAGTTTGAACAAATACAGGCTTACATCTGATCAATTATATAATGCCTACCTCCAAAACTTATGTGAGATGTGACGTATTTGCTTCCTTTACCTTCATTCCTCCCTATCCCAAAAGAGGTGAACTGTTAATTACTTCCACAATGGTGGATAGACACATATTGTTCCAGTAAGTGCAGGCTGCTGCTCAGTGAAAGTTGTCTTTTGCTTTTCATAGAATCTGACATAAGATCATGCTTCAGTTCTCATCTACCTCCAATTATTCATCATTCCCTATTTTTTTGCATCCTACATACATCTCTTATAAAGACAGAGATTGGCTTGACTATCTCCTTTGCATACAGATCTTAAAAATAAAATAGTAGAAATCTGGCAAGCTGAGGGAGGCAAAGAGAAAGATATATAAAACAGTGGTCTATTTAAAAGCCTCTGTTACTTTAATAACCAAGTCTTAATGGGAAATATATATATATATATCTACACCCCATATACATGTTGTACATATGCATTTTACACATGATGTGTAAATGTAATTTAAAAAGATATTTTAAATTATCGAAAATGTATATATTACTGTCTTTTTTAAGTCTATGATAATGTTGGACTAAGAATGGATGACAGACTCCAGAGAACTCACACCTGCCAAACATGGAGATGCTTCAAGAGAAAATAGTGTCAATTGCTTATCCTGCATTAAGAGATAGATTCTCTCAAAGACTGTAAGAGTATCAAACACCTTTCTGGTGAGTCAAAAATCACAGTTTTCAAATTCTAAAGGCAAACCACAATCCTTACTGACAAGTATTTCAAAATATTATTTTAAAAAATAATTATGAAAAATATAAGACTATTCAATTTCTTTTTGTCTTTTGCTATCACTACTCTAAAAGAGAAAATCTTTATGCTCAGTACAGATCTTTTGAGATAGTTCATTCTTTTCTCTCTTGTTTCAGCACTAGCTTACGCTCTTATTCTGAGCGTTTCTTATTCTAGGAAATCTGCTTTATATATTTTGATACAGACTCCAGATATGAAAAAATATTCTCCTATTAGGAGAAAGAAGATATAGGTGGAACATTGTTTGGAACAATAATCTCAGATTATTGGACGAAGTTATCCATCTGTAAAGTATTTCTTAATCACATATTTATTCCTTTATATCTACCTACTTAATTACTAATCTTCTCCATTGGTGTTAAGTTTTCAACTTGTCAAACTCCTGGTTATTGGAGAGTGGTCACAATTGCTGATCCTCCCGAGCTGTGCTCCTAAGAACTTTGCCTCACTGGAGCTGAGACATCCACATGTCATGTTAAATCAAGGAACCCAGACTTTCACACTTCATTATGCAGAGTTGTACTGTAACATTCATAAAGCCCTGCTATCCCTGCAATGTACCTGTATTTCAAATACCATATCAAATCTATTTGACATGACCATATCAGGATTCTTTTTCTCTAAACTATTTAAATATGATTTTTGTTTTAAAGGTGTTACACAATAAATAAGGTTAGTAATCTGGCATGCATTAAAATCAGTGATCCTATTGAACAAAAAACCCCATCTTACTGGCAAAGGCATATTAGAATAGTAGAAAGGTTTTATGAATCCAGAAAAATGTTACAGTAACACTTCTAGCATTAAAAGCTATATCAATAAAGTAAGACTTTTTTTCAAAATACTTTTTGATTTATCATAACGGGAAGATGTTCTCCATTGCTGAAAGAAAAAAGGATTTCTTAGCATTTAGGAAATCATATTGCCACATCTATCTGCAGTGAAAGCTGCAGTCAAGTAAGGCCCATGCTTAAAAATATTACATTCAATGAATTATATTCAAGTACAGCAAGTGTCTTTCAAAGGTGAATTAGTAGCAAGTCACAGAGCGCGTTTGCATTTCTACAATGTGAGATTACAGGTAAATTTTAAAATCAGAATACCACTTTACAGCTTGTACATCATAGCAACAGATCTTTTTGATGAAGAGTTACAAACTATTTCTACTAAGAAACAGAATTTTCTTAAAGGTAAATATGATAATTTTATACAAGATGGACAATAAACTGCTGGTTCAGGATAAAGCACATATTTTTGTTTGCTTTTAGCCAAAGCAATAATATTTATTCCTAGAATTTTAATGAAACAATGCCTAAAAGCTTCATTTAAGGGTAAGTGAAATAATCAAAACGCTTGATGCGGAAATTTTACATCTAGTATCTGGAATTCTAAAAAAATGATAAAATACCATTAACTCACATTTTGAAGAAAATTAAGCCAGAATTTGTAGGCTTTAAGATCATCATCAGTGTTGAATCTTAATCCCAATATTTTTGTTCATCTGGTATTGCACATATTCAACCTTCTTTGGACCCCCCTCCCTGAAATATGAAGACCGAGTGCAATCCCTAATATACACTACCAGCCATTAAAGCAATTGTACCTTGACATACATGGTTTTCCTTGTCTTAAGTTGGGGCTAATGATTATAGAATTTGTAAACTCTCCTCAGAGCAATTTCTGAGTATAATTCATTGGATAAATGACAAGATTTTAATAAATGCACAATATTTTAAAAAACTATTCCATACGGTTCAACCATCAATTGCTGTTTGGAAAATAAACAACTGAAATATGCACTAAGATCAACTTTGGAATTAATGACCCAATATTCTGGATGTGAAAAATGTAATTTATCCAAAAACACACATACTTCTCTTCAGTAGACTTACCTGGTACAATTCAAAAAACAAGAAAACATTACAGGAAAAGAGAGAATATTGATTTTGTAATAATTCCTTCACATAATGCAGAGAGAAAAAAAATACCTTTCTTATTTAGATCATTAAGCAGTGCTAGTAAAAGGAAATGGAAATAACATGAAAAAAAGAAATAAATCCTACCCTGAACACCCACTTTAGGTAAAAAGCTTAAAGTAATTTTTCACCATCAGCAATTTTTTAGATAAAACCTGTTTTCAGAATCTTGAAGAGTAACTTTCCCTGGCCTGAGGCTATGACTTTAAAGGTACATTTCTTTGGCAAAAAGCTTGGCACAAAACCACCTTTAAAATAAATACAAAAAATATATTTCACTAATGGTCAAGCTGCATGTCAACTTAGCAATGATAATAAAGCTAAACTTGTGCTTTCCCAATTTTTAAAATTCTCATTATTGAAACAACGTTGCTGGCACATCACTTGTACAAATAGTAGAACCATAATACTTCACATTAAACTGATGTGACCAATCAGCTACTTATGAACCACCTGTGCTTGAACAGTGTGTAAAACCACAGTTCTCTGAAAAAATAATAAATGTCAAGAAAAATAGCTATCTACAAAGGGGGCTGGGGGTGGGATTTGTTGCTTTTCTGTAAGAGCCCTTTGCAACTCCTTCCATGGGACACAGTGCACCCTTCCACCTCTGAACACCAGCAACATTCCCGAGCAGCAGCACAGCTCCCTCTGTGCCACCAGCTCCTGCTCCCAACTCAACACAGGGAGGACATAAACAATATGAGACTACACGGGTGGAGTGAGATTGTTGGAGGAGGTGACACAGCAGTTCGGATCATAATGGAGAAAGGTAGGAGGCAAAGGTGAAAAAGGAACACCACAGACAGCAGGAGAATGCTGAAGCCAGCTGTTTATGATATGCTATGGAATGTTTTCATGGCTGCCAAATTGTGCAGGGTTGGTCACTCCTGGTCTCATATTTGCAGTGCATAATGGGATTAGGTAGGAATGGTAGCTGTAAAAATTTGGACCTTCGTCGGTTGAGTTTCATCTTAGCGCCTGTGTTCTTTCAGGCAGTGATTTCATGAATCATGAAATCATGAAGTCATAAACTTTTTAGGAAAGCCCTGACCCTTTGCAGGAATCCCTAACTAAACTAAATACTTACTTTGAAAATACCAGCCATAAGATTTCAGATAATATAGTACTAAAACTAGCTTAAATGTGTTATTTCTTCATTGTGGAGTGCAGTGGCAGATGCACCCTGGCTACACTGCCAATCCTATAAAAAAGAACCCTGTGTTAATATCTGCCCTGGTTTAAGGCATTGCTGCTGCCTTTGGTCTTGGTTCGTAGAGGTTTTGCCATGTTGCCTTATACTTCTGCATAAAAAACTATCAAAAAAGGAAGCATATAAATGTGGTTAATATGTGGTTTGTTAGAAATAGTGTCTAGAGGAATATATTTCTCTCATCTCTCCTCAACCTGTGTTTACAGGAAATAAGAAAATCTAAGTCTTAACTAATACTTTAAATCATTTAAAATGCAAGATTACTTCCAACTTATATGATGCAGAGCTTTAACTTCTGGCCAACAGTTCAAAATATAAATGAACTCCTTATGAACTCAGTTCTGACCTTAGGAGTTTTGAAGCTGAAATGCAATGGTGTATTCTGCAATAAATGTTACACAGTCAAATACTCTCCCCAAACTGCTGACATTGGGATCAAAATCACATAGCTCATGAGAAACAGATACAGAGTTCTTAAAATTATTTTCAGGCAAATGAAAACATACAGACTAAAAAGAAAAGGAAGAAGAATGATTGCAATTTTTAATACCATCAGGATTTCCTCAGAGAATAGCAAGTGCTTATAAAACTCAATATAAAATACTCAAAACACCAGCAACAATAAATGGCTTGGTTGTTCTGTGCCTTTTTTCCCCTGTGGATTATGGGTTACATGTATATTGACTTGTTTAACAGGCTGAGTACCTTTATGTCTAGACTAAATGTCTTAAATCAAAACCCTACAACTAATGACACCTCATAGTAGTCAAGAGCACCAGAAGTCTCAACTTCCTTCTGATGCCTTTAGAAGATTCTAGTCATTAAATATCTACTTATATTTACTGTCATCTCTACTCCTTGCCCACCTACTCAAATTTTAGGTAATCCTGCAAAAATACCCATACAGAGATACAATATTTTATGAGCACCCATAGACACGAGGGAAACACCTGAAAAGTCATTATTTTTCTGCTTTGTTTACACTAGTTAATCCAAAATAAAACATATTGACAGAAAATCTTCATGCTCTCTATACTGACTCCAGTTAATTGGCAAAAATTTGAAACACCCACCAAGGTGTTTCTGAGCTTAGAGATTTAAAACAGCCATGCAGAGAAAACAAAAAGAAAATAATTTTGCCCTAACAAAGATACAACTTGACAAAGTATGTCTTAACTTATGTATGGGGAGTTCCAGTCTCTTTTAGCTCCTTGATAAAAAATTTCTATTTAACAAATTTCAAATCTATGAGTCTCATTAGTGAAATCAAGAAGCTGAGAAGTCCTGCAGCTGGACAAACTTCATAAAATTGGCATCTGTTGTCACAAATCGATACTAAACTTGGGAGCAGGAATTACATACATGTGTGTTCAAACAATCAAAATTGTTTTTGTTGTTGACACTTCTATTTGATCTCATGTAATAAGAATCATATCAAAGAATAAAGTTCTGAAGAAGATTGTTTCTATTTCAAAATTTCACTGTAAAACTGAAAGGCAGACCTCGATGATACACCATCTATGAAAGAGAATGACATTAAATTTGCATAACTGATGAAATTTTTAACATTTATTTTCAATATTATATGTGCAAAAATCTGCAAACTATTCATTTTAGATAGGTATTTTTCTGTCTGAACCACGTTTTTTGAAACCACTTACTGACTTTTGAAATATTGGTACTTCTTGAAAAAGTTTACAGATTAGTAGGTAGTATTTAGCTTAGGAAAAAGACCTTTTATTGCAAAAAGCTGTCATGCTGAATACTGTCATATAAAATGACAATAGCTGCAAGTTTCTGTATTTTTCAATCTGGTTAAGGGCTGTCAGTCAATTCATAAACACAACATTAGGTACTGTCCCCTAAGCAGAAAATAGATTCAGATTCTACAACTGTCTTCTATTTTGAAAGAGTTAAATCTTTAGGTAAGACGATCTTTATTCAGAATCCCAAAAAAGTGCCCTGCATATATTCTCATTTCCTGCTTTTCCAGAGGGAAAAAGGTGAAAAAATGTATCTATGTTATATGGTGCAGAACTAAGATACATAAAAACTTCTCTGTACACAGAGCTTGCTTTTTAAGTCTCTGTTCAAATCAATACCAAATCTTCCACTTTTCAATAGATTTGACATATACAACAAGGAGTAAAAAGGTACCTGTGATGGAGTACTGCAAGTTCTAGACTGTAAATAACTAGCAAGAAATTTAGTTCCCTTACCTCACCATTTTAAATTAGTAAAAGTTGAAATGTTAACTTTTTTTTTTACCCACATTTTTCCTCTCTACTCTTTACTTTTTATCATCAAAGCACATTTTTGAGATGACTTCCCCCTCCCCAGCACAGTCTATAACACCATATTCAATACCCCTGAACTGCATCAGACAGTAAGACTGGTGCAGAATTGTGCTGGGCAATCAGAAGCCAACCTGTACAGGCCAAGGTACAGAAGCTCAGGGTCACTTTCTCCTGTGATTTTCAGAAGAGAACACCATTTCTGTAATACTTTCATTTTGGTGATTCAGATCACAACTCAAAACCATAAATAACTGAAAAAGTAATGCCAAAGGAACGGAGAACTGCAACTCTTGAACAAGTAGCTCAGATCAGAAATTCCTTGAATCTGAGTCAACATGAAAGGGATTATATCACTGAACTATGTTCCCCAATAAATAGTCTTCAAATTAGTAGTGAAGAAATTGACTGTCTGCATTTACCTATCACATATCACTGGAAAAACTGGCAATATTTCCAGTTAAATTTTGGTAATACAAAGTAAAAACTAATTTAATATCTTTGAAATGGCATACTCACCTCATCTAAGTCTTTAATATAAACAATTTTCTCTTCAATACCAATAGGCATTGGTTCACTGTGTGGGATCTTCACCTCTTCATACATTTTATTATTTTCTCGCTGAACTGACTCTGGTAAAAACACCTAAAAATGTATTATGGGAAAATTAATTAAAAGTATGAAAATAGAAAGTGTCATTATGTATAACTCACTTTGAACAATGCTTTACCATTTTCCTTCAAAAAATGAATCCAAACCAAAAGCAAATCTCACTCATCCTTTTTATAGATAGAACTGAACACCCAAATGGAAAATAATCTGTTTTGCTGCTCAGAAAATAGACCCAAAACCCCCAAAAAGATAACTGTTTTATTAAATTTCACAATCCATTAGGTCTAGAATTTCATAAAGCATTTATTTTGTTAAAGTCAATTCAAAGGTATCCAAAAGAAAGAAAAATAGCATCTTAAGAATTTAAATGACCCTAGAAATAAAAGTGAATACATCAGTTGAAAATATTATTTCTTCCAGAGTCAAAATAGAATATATCAAAGTGTTTAAAACCCTCTGCAAAGAAGCACTGCTTCATACATTGGATTCTGAGAAGGAGAAGACTAAGGAAACAAAGGGAACCCTGCTGCACATTACTCATTGGGAAAGAGGTACTGTACAAGAAGGGTCATGCACCAACATACCTTTGCACCCCCAATGAATGCTGATGTTTTCATAGCTTCAGCTCGGGAATCATAGACATGTGGATAATGAATTTTTTCGAAGCTCATCTCTCTCTGTCTACCCAGGACTGGCATACTTCGAGCATTCAGAAGCGCTAGTTCTCTGCGAGCAGAAAAATACCTGCAGTAATTCTGCCCTTTTCAGGCTGCCATCACAAAAACTGAGCATGGTATATTAAAGTCAGAGCAAGAGTTGAGGAAATTAAAGAAAAAAAATTTACAGTGTTATTCTCTGGCACTAGCTAGACCCAAACCTTAAAACACATGGTTTAGATCAAATTCAGAAGTGCAATCCAACAAGTGCAAGGCTTTCCTAAAAGCAGTTTTGACTCTTTTTAAGCAACACAGCAACATGATTTCACAGTTAGATACCAGTCTCTCTCACTATATTTTTCTCAATACAAAATACAACAGCTTATTTGCTCCTTATCCTCTCCCTCCTCTACTCCTCCCACTACCTTCTAGCTGTCAGCTTGGAAAATAGCACCCATTAATCTTGAGAGAGAAAAAGAAAGATAGTTCTGATAGATTTAGTACAGACTTCATAAATCCTAAGCAAGTAGAGTGCATACAGGAACTAAGAAAGATAGCCTACCCCACTAATCTGCAATTCCAGCCCACAGAGATGAGATCAAGAAGATTCTCATTAAGCAAATCACTGTTTTCTTTCCTGAAAATTAGGTTTTTATATTAAAAAAAATTCTACGCTTGTAATAAAACGTGACTTGAAGTCAGAATCACCTAATCACCAAAGCAAACTAAAAGAAAATAAACTGTTATGATATGTTGAAGTAGCAATTACAACAGAAGCATTTCTCAGCGTTTGGGATTTATTACCTTTGCATCCGCAGCTCTTTGGGATCAAAGCACATTTGTCCTTCTCCAGAACCTTCTCCATCTTCCACAGCTTGTTTTTCTTTTCTGGCATTCCGTTTTTCTTCCCGACGATATTGCTTCATTAACAACTTTTCTTGTTCAGACTGAATTGTGACTTGACAACCATAATTTGGTTTAGCATTTTCTCCTATAAACTTCTTGCACTGTTCTGCAATATAACAGGCATGCATCTCCATAAGTACTGGATTCCATTTTTTCCCCCCAGTTTCATTCTAAAGGTTTGGGGTTTTGACATTTGGTTTTATTCTTGCTTTGGGGGGTCTGTGTGTGTGTGTGTGAGTGTATTGTGTTTAAAAATAGTTCAGCTTTATGTAGACTGTGCAGCAGTTGGGCTCAAGACATCTAAAAGTACCACCAGGTCATGTCCCAAAGGCAGGACATTTAAAATACACTTAACCCCAAAGCAAGGACAAGCAATGGACTAGCAGCAAAAGGAAGGACATTTTTTGTTTTCTGTATTTATAACAACTTCATCTACAGTGCAAATGCCACTTTGCCTCTTACCACTGCTCTTACATACACGCACTGACAAGCAGGATGTTGTGTCAACAGATTAAACAGGGTGATTTTTTTTTAAACAGCCTCTTCACACAACAATTAGTGTATATATACTAGATAACATGATTGTATTGAAAGCATACTCACAATGCAATTTCCCTGAACAAGTGAGGAAATCTATCCTACTCTATACAATCACAAGGACTCATTCCTTTTACGTCGATAAGCAGCAGGATTATCAAGAAGAATCAGAACCACAGAACAATTACAGTAAACAATAAATCCAGGGGAGCAGGGAACCCAAAAAAAGCTCAGTTACATTCACCTTTCTGAGATCAGTACTGGCCAAAACTGAAGACACAACCAAGTCTTTTATACACAACAGGCGGGGAGAGATTTATTTTGTTTTCATTTGAACAATATTGGTTGTTTTAAATGTCATTTTTCAAAATTCTGCAAACAGATTATTAGTTTATACAGGTTTGACTGAATATTAAATACTTAACTCAGTTATGTTTCATATGTACTTCTGCAGCCAAACTCTGAAGTGAAAAACTTGAAAACCTTTTTTCATCAAATAAACCCACTTGACTGACATTTTGAACAATTTGTGCTGCTTAGTTTTCACCTACAGTAACAGTGAAACTCCTACATCTCACAGCATGCATACTGGATAAAGCAACAATAACTTGTTGAAGAGCATTGAAAAAATTCTAATAAACCGTCAAAATGTCCACATTAATACCATCATGTCTGCAGCTTTAACTCTCTCTCTCTCGTATTAAAAGGGGACAACAACGGATGCAATTTCCTGACCAAATTTAATTCAGACTGAACACACCAGGGCAAAGAAATGTTACTTGATTTGTCTGATAAGCACAACAATCACCATTACTGCCACAGAAGTAAATTACATAAGAAATAGTCAAATAACACAGCATGGTACAAAAATGCAGTACATGTACAGTTTCTTGACTTGTGCTAATTTTTTTAAGGTACAAATTACTCAAAATTGACTAAATTTCTGCAGACAGAAATTAGTCCCTTCCCAAAGTGAAATTTTGGAAAGATAAGCTTTTCCCATTAGAAATACCATTTTGATCAATTTAAAAAGAAAAAAAAACTATGTAAAATTAGGATACTGAACTCAGGGCCAAGAGCATCTTCCGTCTCAAAGAAAATATTCTGAATATCACTGACTTTTTACCACAGTTAAAGAAGGATTCTCTCATCAGTGAAAAAGAGCATTAAATCAGTTATGCTTTTCTATTGTCTGAAAAACATAACATTGAAAATGTTCTTCCTCCACATTCCAGCAGAAATTACTGTGATAGATTTTACTGACGGCATAATGAAGAATAATTTCATAAAAGCTTCCAAAATACTAATTCTGCTAAGTGAGAAGAAAATACTCATGTAACTAAACTCTGCACTAGGAGAAAAATGCATTCATACAATTTCTACTGAATGTATTTTAATTTTTTATTTGATTACCTAAGAAGGGAAAGCTGTCAGGACAGAAAGCCTTGTCATATAGTAAGACATTCGTCTTTGAAATCATGAACAGGTAAAACTAACAGTTGTTCTGATGGGTTTAGATTTTAGCACAGCAATAGATGACCTTCTGAACACTTGCTTACGTAACATTTCATTGAAGACAAACATTAAAAAGGGGTCACTTGCATTTTAAAATTATTGTGGAGATACATAAGTCCACCATTACTGGCTCTATTCACATTTTTCTGACTCCATATGCTGTGAACATGCAATGGGCTGCATGGTTCTATGCCCATGTAAGATTTATCCCAAGTCACAACCCATATGCAATCAGATTTTTTTTTTCAGAGAAAAAAGTAGTAAGACTTGTTTTAAAACAACAATCTAAAAACATTTTAAAATAATTACTCGGTGCAGGCATATAAACTTATAAAAGCAAAAATGACAGTATAAAACCTGAATTCCTTTTTTTCTCCCTCTCACTTATTCATGCTTAAGCTTGACTTTATTATTTTCAGAAGTGGTTGTTACTGTGCTTTTCTTCCCCAAGGCCTACATTAGACGATAGTACAAAGTAGAGAGGAAGCAGGAAAGCAAATGAGGAATAATAGAAGACCAGATTATCTCCAGAGTATTCCATTAAAACAGGAAAAGTGCAACTGTTAATAAATTCAAAATTTGCACATGACCATAGGCAGCTGAAAACTAAATAAATATATACAATCTATATTTGTTTCTTCTGTATAGTCAGACTTTCTTTGTTTAAGCCCAGAAATACATTTCTCCATTGTCTCCTGGGATTTTTTGCTTCTTTTTTAATTACATATGGACAGTAATACTGTTGGAAATAAAACAGAACAGTTAGAAATCTACTTTTTATCTGATTTGGAACAAAAATTTTGTAGTCACTTACCTTGGAGAGCCTGAAACCTGTTATCATTTGGACAAGTCAAAGATCTTTCCAGAATCAGAGATCTGTTCTGTAGGAGTTTCTCTATGAGTTCAAAACCTTCAGGGCCTAGCAGTTCAAATAACTACAAAGAAAATAAAGTCATAAGTCATATCCAAATGCACATAATTTTTTAAATAGGACTGCAATATTTCCATCCTTGGCAACATCGTATCTGTTGACAATAACTAACAAATTAATGAATTTCATCTCCCAGTAATTCAAGCCAAAGGGTATAATTTCTAATACTAGGTTCTCTATTACAAAAAGAGAGAATTACACAAAGTTTTCAGCTGGAAATATTTAAAAATCTTTGAATTCTGTCTATTAAGTAAATCTCAGTTTCTCTTGGGGATTCTTATATAAAATTTAACTCTTCTCAAGACTAATCGTTACATGTCTTTATGGTTATTTACATATGCTATAAATTTACTTCTCCATAATCTGTGCAGATGAATGAAGAGAACCAATGCTTTCTCATGAAAGTCAAGTATGTAGGAAGTTATTCCCTTTATAATCAAGAGGAGGTGTAACCTACTGCATTTTCACAGACTCGTCCTACAAAAAAAATATCATAGATGTGGAGTACAGCAGGAATATGAAGAAACAGTTAAGATGACACTAGTACTGACTCCAGTATCTGTACATGTAATCCCGTGCGTAATTCGAACACGTAATGTAAGCGATGTACACCAGAAGAGAATTCCCTACCAGTAAGTGATATTTTGGCCCAATGATTTTCTTACTCAAATGATTCTCTTGTAGTAGGTTAGACAAACACAGTACCCTATTTAAAGTTCCATTTTTCACATAATACTGTGTTTTAATGGAAAAAAAACCCACCCAAAACATTAAAAGTACTGTCATCTCTATCTTCTCTATAATTATTTTGTCAAAAATCAAAGCATTACAGTAAGCAGTTAGTTACTCAAAACCCATTATTGATTTTTAATACTGCTCAAAACTATTTTTTATCCATTTTTTTCAATTTCCAAAAGGGAAAACAGGACAGTTTCTCCTTAGTGCTTTCTGAATTTGCTGCTAATATCATCCATATAACTTCAGGAATCTGATAAGATTAAAATGTATAATGTACTTTGATGTGATGTGCTATGAAAGAGTAAGATTTTGGCACTGTAGGATTCAAAAATTTCTATTCTGACTATAAAAGGAGAGACAGGTCTCTTACTGTCCTGTATTTAATCTGCCAACTCCTTAACAAAGAATGTTTCTGCAGCTCTCTATGACTACTGCCTTGGGGAACACCTTGAAATAACTTTATGTTGCCTCTTCAAGTATTTGCAAAATTCTGAACAGTGCCAATGGCATCAAATCAATGATCCTTTTTTTTTTTCAGGCCAATCTGTATTTCATAATACAAGCTGTCATTTAAAAATAAGGGAGAGAAAAAAAAAGAAAAATGTGTTACTCCAGGCCCTCAGGGGCTTCTAGGAAAACATAAGGTTTGTACAAATTAGTACAGTGATGGTGCAGTTTGCAGAGACCATGAACTAACAGCTGAAAGGTATAAACTCTTGTATTTCTTTCACTAGAATAACCAGTGATGTCAAGCTGGAGAAACAGTCTCCAGAAAAAGTAAATAAGAGAATACAATAAATGTGGACAAATAGAACATTTCAAAGTTAACAAACTACAAAAATACAGAACAGAAACTGCTGGTTAGACATAAATTCTGCTGTCAGGGATCTTAAGCTATGATAGATTTCCCTTTATCCAGCCTTCACTAGCACTGATCATTATTCTTCTATTTTGCATAGCTACTTACTGTCACTTTACAGACTCATTTTAACTAATATTATCTAAAGCTATAAGAGGACCTTGTTTTTACATTTCAAAAGGAAGTGGCAATTTAGTGCTGGTAAATTTGAGTAGGTATTTTCCAGGGGCAAATACTTAAGAGAGGGAGGAAAAAATAATCACTGAAGCAACAAGAAAATGAATGTATTTGAAACAGTTTAATTGTATAAAGAACTGAACACAAACTTGTCTTGATTTCTAATGCTTTCTAGACTGTGAAATACCAGCAACACAGGGAAATTAAATTCTTTCAATTCAACCAGATCTGGGCTCAAACACTAATTTCTCATCAAGGCAGCAGACACAATGTAAGCACATTCCGACTTAGTATGTTGCTCCCCCAAAATGCCCAAATTCAAATTCACACTACCACCATCACCATCAGAAGACAAATAACACACTACCCCTAAAACATCCAATGTAGATCTCTATCCCTGCACAGGACTCCAAAACATCTCTCTCACTGGAAGTTGTTAAGAACAATCTAGAAAAGCATCAGTCAGAAAAGATGGTATTTGCTGGGGAAATAGATAACATCATTTTTTTTTAAACAGGACAATGTTTTCCCCCTCCTGTTTTCCCAATATATTCTGAAACAAAAGCAATCTATATCATATGCTTCATCCAGTAAAAGCAGCAGAACCTCACAAAGAAGAAGCTATGTTACAGAATTCTACTTAATGGTTAGAGATCATGAAGCAAAAACTCCAGCCCCAGTGAGACAGGGGCTCAATGGAAGAGCACCAAGGTGAAATTGGACATCCTGCCCTCCAGACATCCAACCAATCAGAGAGAGCAAAACCCATACAACACTACACATCAGACTCTGCAACACCTGTGTGGCGAAAGTCACTCCATTTTTCCTTCTTGATGGGTGGACAGATAATCATTTGCTATCAGCAGTTTGAGAGCTGGATTGGTCGCCTAATTAATCGTGCTGCTGCCTGAATATAAAGGAGGCTTTCAAGACATCTTAAACAGCTAAAACAGACTAAGCTCATTGCTCAAGAAGAAGGGGGAAAAGCAAAAGAATACAGAAGACCAGAAGCAATGACCTGTTCTTATTGACAAGATGTCTCCCACGCTCACCAGAAGCCTGCCAGAGCTCATGGGTGGAAAACAACGATTGAGAGTTAAACCAAGCAGAAGTACTGAGAGACAGAGAATAAGTTACATAGCAAGATCTGTCACCACCTACCACTGATGGCAGCGATAGTGGCAATGCTAGAAAAAGTTTGCAAGGACCAAAAATAACTCAACTTAAGAACTTGCAAGACCAAAATATTATTAATATTCATATTTGTGCATACTGTAGGAATAATCCATTGCTTTCTAATTAAGGTATTAATAACTATCACAGAATGCTGGTATTTTAATGTACAATTCTTTACCTTATCATGTTTTGACGCTTATGAAATGACGTCCATGAAGGAGGCTTATTATTATCAAAATCATAGTGGGATAATGAGAAGTAAAATAAGCCCTTAAAAACCTTCTCCCCAACCCTCTCTCCTTCCCAGCTCTACCTCCTCCCCGGGATGTGCAGGGAGACAAGGAATGGGGGTTATGGTCAGTTCATCACCAGTGGTTTCTCCCACTGCTCAGGGAGAGGAGTCCTTTTCCTGCTGCACCGTGCGGTCCCACCAAGGGGAGAGAATCCTTCAAGAACTTCTCCAGTGTCAGTCCATCCCACAGCCAACAGATCCCCTCAAACTGCTGCAATGTGGGTCACTTTTCCACAAAGTGCAGTCTTTCAAGGACAGGCTGGTCCGGCGTAGGTTCCCCATGGGGTCACAAGTCCTACCAAGAAACTTGCTCCAGCATGGGTTTCTCTCTCCATGGGTCTGCAGGTCCCTGCCCCGAGCTAACTGCATGAGAACTTTTCATCTTCTTAGATACATTATCACAGAGGCATTACCATCATTTCTATCTGGCCCAGCCTTGATCCACAGCACATCCATCTTTGGCTCTGCCAGACACAAGAAAGCAGCTTCACACAGAAGCCACCCTTGAAGCACCCCCTTCTAGCAAGGCGTGGCCATGTAAACCCAATCCACCAGGGCAGGCACTAGCATTTCAGATTTGATATGTTATTATATATTCTGGCCTGAAAAATCAACACCCAAGACCCTGACAGCAGGCAAAGGAATCTGGTGAATTTTCATAGCTGACTTTCTATTAAGTTATAATGAGATAAACTAGACAGTGGTCAACAGATGGAGAGTCAGTGTGTCAATATGCAGTTTCTTGAATCCCAGCCAAATTATTACATTCCTTTAAGTCAGTAATAGATTGTGCCCAAAAGGCAACCCTGACTGCCTTCACTAACAAAGGTCCCACATAACTTCAGCTACTACTCCGTAACCATGAAGACATATATGAGTGAGATATATGGTCAGTGATATTTTTTTGAGTGATTTTTACATTTCATTTTATGTGCTTAATATCTGGAAGAAAGCATATTGAGTAATCAATGTAGGAACAAAAGGACAAGATGTGTCATATCACATTAGAAAGGTGAGGCAAGGTCCCCATGATTTCTCCTGAATATATGCTAGCTCTATGGAAAAGGCAAGGAGGCAGACAAGAGTCTTACATATAGACAGCAGTCTGTCTGCTAGAGTTACCAGAAAAGAGTTGAACCCCAGTGAGACACATGACATAGCAAATTTTTTCAAGTAAGGCTCAGCCATAAAAAAGTACATCTTTATGTTCAAGACTGGAACAACATTCTGCTCTGAATGTTAAGTAGATACTATTCTCTTTTCAATTCTGTAAAATATAATTTACAAGGAGCTTTGGAGGTCCTCAAATATGAGGCACGGAACTGTGAGTAATACTTTGACATCATAAACTATCTGCCATCACAAGGGCATTTTCTTGACTTCTATATCTTCCCTGAGGTGGGAAAGAGCCCTATAAATCTCAGAAAATATTTTGTTTTACAAGTTCACACAAAAATAGACTATGAATAGTCCTTATACCTTGCTTGAGTCTCAGTACTGTTCTACAGCAATAAACGAAACAGAAACCCAAATTCAGCCAGCCAATGGTTGTCCTCCTGCTTTTATACCCTAACAGCAGGTTTTGCTTACAGAGTCCCACTTACAGAATAAACTTCTACCCCCGCATTTTGAGGCTTGTTAGAAGATGATATTGCTTTACAAGGCACAGTTTTCAAACACCTGTGGAAGAATAATCACCATAGCAAGATCTCAAGTTTCTTCTGTCCTAGTAACTCTGAAGCAACTGAAATGATTGCTTCATTAAAAAAAAATATAGGGTATATAGAACATTTTTCTTGGGCTACAGACTTATTGGAAAAGCTGTATGGATATAGTACCTAGTATACTGCTTAAAAAGATTCAGTAGCAAAACCAAGCACATTGAAGATAGAGGGTTTTTTTTTAAATGTGAAAAATTCAACACAAACTGTATGAATGTAATATATACACTGATTGCTAATTACTGCTGTGCTGAAGAGACTATCATCCCCTTTAACAACAAAAGACTATAGAAGAAATTTGTTTTAAAACCAAATCTCAGATGTTTTGTCTTTTCATGTTTCTCACAGGCTGATTAAAATGAGACAAGCCAGATAAAGCATGGCTTCTTACCATTCATATTAATAACAGGTATTAGGTGTGTAAGAAAGTAATTCACCTGCAGATCTGCTTTTCTTTTTTTAAAGCCTGGCTTTTTCGAATAAAACACCCATTACATTTAGTCCATCTATACAGAAATGATCTTCCAACCCTACAAACCATCTAGGAGACTCAGCAGAGTCTAAGCAAGCTCAGCTCAACTGCACCAGTCCCACAACAAACAGAACAGTAACCAGACACTTCAAGCCCTCTCAAGACAAGTTGTTAATAACCTACGCGTATGCACAGTGCTTTTCTGATGGTTATTCCTCAACACAGAGGCTGGAGGACTCTCACATGGCAATCTCACTGAGCACGGGAATCAGACAAGGCAGAACAAGCAAATATTCTAAGGAACAAGGAGTGCCTGGCTCTCAGGCAGCCTCCAGTGGGATCAAACACCAGCTTCGAGAGGATGAATAAAGTTACTTCTTCTTATTAGAGAAGTCTTAAAAGGTCTGTTTGTGAATTAGTTAGCTTTAAGTTTTTGGATTTTACTACCAGTTGGCAATTAGAAGAAAATAATTAACTAAATAAAAATTCAGAAACAGGCAGATTTTTAAAAAGCAGCAGAATTTCAGGAATTCCCCCAACACACTTTGAGTTTTACTTATATGATAGAAGAAGGCTGAGTAAGAAAGCTGATGGAGAAGTTTTCATTGGGAAAGATATCTGCACACACAAAGATAATGAAGTTGTAACGAATTCTTACTTGACATTCAACTTTTGTTTACTCTTCCCATTACTGCATTTGCAGTCCAACAAAAACTGATGGAAACCTGGTCTTCAGTATAGGACACATTTTCAGTCCAGGAGTACAAGTACAACAAAGACACGGCCATCTAAAAATACCATCTTTTAAATACCATCTCTCCTCAGCATATTAGGATTATGCTCTATTTTTATGTATTTCTGTATCCACAGATGACTATATAATTTTACTCCAATTAGCATTTAGACTAGTAAAAATATATGAATCACAGCAAGGAAAACTTCAAAAATAATATTAAACATCAAAACAAATGTCTTAGAAGACTCAGCCTACAGGTTCAAGGCTTATTTTAAACCAAATGGAAATCTATAGTTAAAACGCTGAAATTGATCAGTTGCAGGAAGAAAAGTGTTTTTCTTATAATAAGACTTAAAAAACCCAGATTATCTGATTGAAAGTGTATGTAAATATTGCTTAAACCGATTAATATTGCCTAAACCTATTTAACTATGTTTTTTATATGATTACATATAATTCTTTATTATTTGTCTTATAATACAAAAAGCACAATCTGTCACAGCATAACTTGAATTTGAAGAAAATCTTCCACCAGTTCCTTGTGCAAATCCTAAAACTGCCTACCATATCTGAAAAAGAGACAAGTGCAAAATCACAGATCTTAGCAAATTTTCTTAATATTTTTACATGAAAATAAGTAGACTGGAGAGATCATCACCACAATCATCAATATTTTAACAGAGATCAATTAGAAACTTAGACAGATACACTTATTTTGAAAATTTCAAATACATAGCTACAAGGCAACTTCCACCAGCTTATTCAGCCTGAAGACTTCGGCAATTAGAAATAATGTCAAACACCAGCTACAAATAGCAGAGTACTGACTTGCCTAACGAAAAGAAAACCCTGAAGACAAACTGAAATGTAGAAAACCTCACTGTCACATAATTCCTTAAACTAGTGTTTATCTTCAGAAGTATTCTGGGATATGCTGTTAATAGTTTTTACATAAAAAAACCAAAAACTCCTGAAAATAGATAACCACTGCACTTACTTTTCTTACCTGTAGGTACAAGGGTAAAGAATTCTGACATTATCCAGCAGAAAACATACATTTATGGAAGTGATTTCTGTATCAGAATCAATTTGATTTTTATTTTAGGGATCAGAATTTAAGAAATTTCCAAAATGGCAGTGGTTAGCACAGAATTCTATTCTGTAAAAGGCAAAAACCTGCAGGTTATCTCAAAGGACAGCAATTCCAAAACCTGCCCATTTCAGGAGGAGGACTTGGCTGAGTGTGGATCTGCTGTCCCAATGTGTACTGACAGAGTAAAACAAAATATCAGCGAGACAAGGAGCTAGTTTATGTTGCTTAACAGAGGTGAATGCCTAAGAATAGCAAGGGACCCAAATACTGGAAGCTAGTTTTATCCCAATTAGGAAAGCCAAGTAAGAATTTTAATATCCTCTGCTGGACCCAGCAGGGTTGCTCTGGTAAATGGACTATGACAACCAGGCTGTTGAACTCCAGCACCCTGAGCAGACATACACATGAGTGGGTGAAGAAAACAAGGCAAGCTTTGGCCTGAAACAGCATTTTGTATTGTTTTAGGAGTGTGCAGAAAAAAAAAAAGTATTTCAAAAGATGGAAGATTATTTTAAAGCCTAACTTTCCACGGAAACCAGGGCTACCACATCACTGTACATTTAGCAGTGTGAACTAACATGTGCTAAGCCTTCTCAGCAACTTCCAGCGAGACACAAGAGTTCAGGGTCAGTAGTGGAGACAGATTTGAATGACTGCTCTTTGTGCCTCCTGCTCTTATTCCCTGGGAGGCTGCAGCAGGAGCATGGCAGTACTGGCACGCACCACTACACAGCACCAGCACAAATTCTTGCTCTGCCAGCAGAGCTGCAGCACTCACACTGCGGCACGCACGGTGTAACAGGAACCAGCCCTGCAGCAAACCTGGCCTGCCACTTCCACAGATCAAGCAGCTGTGGGCTAGGGCTTTCTGTGTGGGTTTTTCTCCTCCCCGCATCCATAAAATGATTTGGAGGAAAGTGATTTTGTGCCTAGTTAATAAGAAAACCCTAATGTTTCAGGTGCCATCTGATTGCATTTCTTACAGAACTCGTATTTCCTTATGTCTCCATGCGGATGTGAGAAGAACTCAGCATCAAAGAAAATAAAAACGGAAAACTTCCATCAGCTCCAGATGGGCTTTCTCTAAAAAAAGATCTCATTAAGTTTAATAATATATTGAAACTGATTCAAAAGGTATCATTAATAGATCAAGCCTCATACTGGCTCAAAGATACAACACGCTTTCTCGCAGTGCAAAACTGAAGTAAAGAGTTGACAGGAAAGAGGAAAAGTTATTGACAGGAAGGACAGTGAACAGCTCTCAGCACCAGGATTAAGCCTACCATTTCTTGTTTCTCTCTGTGGCTCTTTCATCATTTCCTAGGTTCCATCCCTAAAAAACAGCACTCAAATGCCATTCAATTGGGTTTTTTATGAAGGGAGACAGCATGGTTCTGTTTTCATAAAAAGAAAAAGTTTCTATCGTCTGTGGGGTTTCAACAGTCCTTGGACAACAACAAAGCTGTATACTTCTGGATTTAAAAAAAGAAGTCCACAACTGAAAAAGGGAAAAATGTATCCAAAATAAGGATTATTTTCTCTACATGAAAGGGGAGCAGATAAGCTCTATAGGAAAGAATAATGAGACCCAAGCTTTCTATTGTCTGAATATAAAACTCTTGGTAATTTTAATAAAATTACAAAGAAAATATGAGCTTGAAAAGCCAGTCTCATGCCAAGTTAGAAGCTTTGATGATAAGATAAAGATAAAACACCACAGGGGTGATCCACATATGCCTGTACTTTCCCTAAATGGATACTGCTTTTATGAAGGAGGCAATGGGGAATAAGCTTTGTGATATGTTAATTTGTTAGGGCTAGAAAGTCATTATACTGAACAAAAGGAAGTGCCACTTTGACACTTAAAACCAAACATGTTTTATGAGACAAGCTGCTTTGACATCAAAATATCATATGTCATGCAAGGGTACACACACACAAAACTAAAGGCTAATGTCGTAATTTCATGGTACATTAAGAAAAATGAAGATTAAGGTAAATCAATATATTATCATATGCAAAGTTTTCATGTGGTGTTGCATACAGATAGCAATGAACATTTAAATTAGCTGGTTTTAAGTCAAAATGAATGTTAAATTGTAGCTTTTGGAAATGTTCTCTCAAAGGAGCTTCACAACAAGAGCTATTCTACTTCCTTATTGATTTTAACTAAGAAATAATTACAAGAACAGCTTGAATTTTCTACTGTGTATCAATTTCTACAGTAAACTTGTGTGTGAAGAGCTATTAAGAGATAAACCTCACTAATTAGTAAACAGTTATATGAAAGGAATACAATTGCAACAGAAATTTAGTCTGACCTCAGGAATGTTCCTTGGCAAAAATCTAAGTTGTCCTAAGACAAGAGAAGTCACATTGCTTTCAAAGAGGTTTGGAGATGAAATTCTAGATGAGTTCAGGAAGAACATAGACAAATAATGACAGAATAGAGGGTATGAAAAATTACTACTAAAAAATTGCCTTGGCTATGAGCACTTCCTCTTCTTCATTATGTTTCAGATACTTAAAAAAACTACTACATATTGCTCTTCCATGTTTTCTCATAAGCCTCTTTTCTCTGATACCTAAGCTAGAGATTATTAACCACTTGTAAACATTCAGACAAGGATCCTAGGTAAGTTTCCTAAACTTATAGCTAACTTTATGATCATGGGTAGATTAGTAACAACTGCAATAAGGGCTGGCTGAAGAGTTCTTCTCCAGGAGTAAATGATGAACATTTCTGGAAATCAGATAAGTACTTCCATTTCTTTCCAAAAATATGCCATTTATAACTTTTGAAGTGCCTTATATGATTTTAAGTTTACATTTTAACTATCACTTCAGACTTTGTTCAATACTGCACAAACAAGACACCAATGAACAGTGGTTCAATAATAATGAAAAATTAGTGTAGAAATAGAGAGTATGTAGCAGATATCAATACAACCTGTGAAAATTTCCATTACTAAAGAGCGCTAGAAGCCTAGCCATGGCCTATATAAAACTGGCAATTGAATATTTATTGAAAAAATACTAATCAACTTCTGATTCTCAGTGGCTGCTTAAAGCCTTTACAGGAAACTGAATAGCCATGTCCAAATGGAGCAAATAGGTATTTTAAAGCATCCAGAAGGACATCTCACAAGGAGCAGACAATTGCTCTGTGTTTGAGAGTTCTGAGAGATGTGCATGCACATTTTTTGGTTACTGCAAAAGTTGTGCTAGAACTGGAAACCAACTTCCCTGGAATATGAAAGATAATTGAAACTCTTGGCGAGATTGTTCCTTGGTAAGATGAACAGACAATATTCAGGAAACGTTTGTTTTATGCTGTAAGTCTATTGCTCCCCTCCTCCTTCCCTCCCTTACTTCCTCCCTCCCTGTCTCCTTCTGAGTGCCTTTTCCTGCAAGCCCCAGTCCACTGATGCACTCCTCCCACACTAAATATGTTTGTATTACTGCTACTTCTTCGCATCAAACCAGACTGGCAATTTTTTTTTCATATTTCATTTTGTTAGTTTCCATGCTTTACTTCACATGCTTTATTTCCATGCTTTATTTCATGTTTCCTCAGCTTTCCATGCTTTATTTCACACATGATGGACCTCCTGTGAATCCTTTTCCAATGATTTCAGCACCTTCTATATACAGTAATGATGAAGTCGTCTCCTGAAACTGCTTTCTCTATCAGTAAGCATTCTATATTAACAGATTCTCCACTTAAAATCAACTAAAAAATGTCGTCATAATACTGAAAGTATCTGGCAGTGCTTACAATGAAGACCTTTAAAGTCTTTACAATGCAATATAAACATACAAATGTTGATGTCTGAAACATGTTTTGTCATAATAAGATTGTGTTTCTCATTTTTGGGGGCTTTTAATGTAAGTATCTATATAGCTGGATGAATATTTTTATGTTTTCAGCATCTGCATTTTTTAAAGAATGACAATTTAAGTAGCATGTCAAGCTATTTAACATTTAATTTGATTACTTAGAGCAAGGAGAGTCAGTAGATTCCTCATTCCAGAATTCCACTTGCAAATTCCACTTAGCTCATTTCCAAAGTTTTGTTTTGTCCTCTAGTGAACTTCACATGAGTACAGAAAGGTTTAATCATTACTTCTACATGACAATATCAAGTAACACAATTTTTTGCAATTCTTACAGAAAGTGTCCACATATCTAATCTTCACAAAATGAGGTCTTCAATAAACATTGCTGAGTAATACAAGACAGTAATATATACCAACCTATACAATATGCAGCATTCATACTGTATATAATAGAAGCAATAGTGCAAGTAATATAAGATTCTGAAGCACGAAATGCTTTTTGTTGCATTTCTGCAGAGCTCATGCCTAACTCCAGCACAGCATTAACATGCTAAGCTCAGAAGTCTAGAGCACTTCTGCAATATGACAGAAATACACACATGAGACACTCAGTTTTAACACCAAATATCCAAAATTTTCCTTGGATCAATGAATATTGGAAAGCTGTTTCACAACGTCTTTTATATTTCCATAATAAATATGATAGCGCATTAAAAAAATTGTTTATGCTCCAAACCAAAGTTTTGTTAACAAAACTCCTGAAATCCATTTTGCCTGTTGAACAAAAACTTGCTGTATGACTATTCTCTGTTCACACGAGTATTCCGTGTTTGTTAAATGGTTTATGTAGTTATTACTACATCTGCTTATATCAGTTTTTCAAGACTATTTTATTAAGAGTGTAAAATTCAGCAGATTAACTACTCTTTACCATTTTAACCAGTTTAACCAGTCAGTGTGTAACCAGAAACCCAGTTCCTCTGTGGGAAAGTCTCATAAAAATGCCACAGCACCATAACATCTTCTAAATGGCAAAATTTTCCCAAGCAATGTAGAAACACATGTTAGAGCAATCCTATTTTGTAACAGTGTTATTTTGTTGGCTGTGGGTGTATAATATTAGCTAGGTTCAGGAATCACCTCTGTAAAACAAGTTAAAGCATAAGCACAGATTAGTAAAAGTAGTAAAAAAAACCACCTTCTGAAATCAAGGAAAAAAATCTCCAACTGATTTTAATGATGCTCGTATTTTATCCCAGAGATTTTGCCTTTGTGATTACATGCAAATAATTATTATTTTAAAATAGATTAAATTTTCCTATTTCTTACACGTTGGACAATCACATCAGCCATTTCACCACTGACTTAGGATTCTGGCCAATTTAATTTTCTCATTCCCTAACAAACTGTACTGTTTACTTATGCTTCAGTACATAATGCTATTTATTATATTTCAGACAGTGCTTCCCACTACATTTTATAAAAATTATATATTAACTTTACTTATATTGTCCTCAAGTTCTTCCAAATTGCATTTTGACATCAAAGTTGACTTTCTTCCCCTAATGGAGGCTTAATGAGAACTGTGCAGGGGAAATAGCAGCCTTGTGCTGGGGTCTCAGAGCACCTTTGGTTCTGCTTCAGATGAGTTAGAGAAGCTGTGGCTGGGAGTCATATGCCAGAAGAGAAGAGCAGCAGAAAAGCCAAGCTTTGGCTTTGACAGGGAACAGATAACCCCCTGGGAGCAATGAAGCATACACAATTACACTGATGTGCCGAGCTAGTGACAGGTAAAACTGAGTTTCTGATATCAGAGCATTTGGAGGATCCAAGCCTTTGCAAAATCCAAAACTTGGCATTCTACTAAGCAGCAAGAAGCTGACACTTCAGGTCCTATTTTGCTTAAAAGCAAAGTAAACATCCACTTTCACACCTGCACACTGCACTTTTCCAATGGTGAAGGTCAGCTTGTAACTAGGGAAATGGCTACAGGGAACATGCAAACAAGCTCCACTTGCCCTCTGAGCCAAGTGATAGTATTAGGCAAATATTGAGTCAGAGCCAATTGCATTGCACACAGTAAAGCCTGTTTCTTGAAAGCACTTCTGTTAGAGTCTGCATAGCATGTCAGATGAATGATCTCAAAACTAGCACCTGAAGAAAAAACTTGTCTGCAAAAAAATGAAATGCTGAAGTACTTTTCACAGTCCATGCTATAAGGTGAACTGTGAAGAGTTCAGAGCTCTTAACATAAATTACATATTCAGACTGCTCAGGGAATTGCTCTCAATACAGACTTGAGAATTATTAAACTGAATTCACGTTTAGAAATGTAAGCTAAGTATTTCTCAGGTCATCAGATTTTTGGATACTAACAGTTAGAACATATGGTATTTATGTGCAAATGTTACACTGGAAAACAATAAGCAAGATATAAAGAGAGAACAGTGTCTGCAGTGTTTGCTACTGACAACCCCCCTAAGTCACTAGCAGGAAACAAAATCTACACACACTTTCCAAGTTTTATGCTAAAACAAAATGCTTATGATGTCGTGCAATGTTGTATAAACTCTTCCATTCATTTACCTGAAGGAGTGAATAAGTGTGTGCAGTCTGTAGCAACTACAAAATTATTTTGTAGCTGGTTTGCCTTATGAGCTCTAAAATACACTCTTTCTTATTGAACTGTATTTCAGTGTCATCTCACAGTCTTTCATTTGTCTTAGCTTACACATAGAAAAAAAATTTAAATGTTCACATAAATAATGTCAGGCTTTTAAAGGGTATTAGAAATTTAGTCATGTGAATTAAGACTTTATGTAATATTTTCTTATAAGAATAATGACCATTACAGATTCCTGTTAAATGCAACAAACTAAATGAACGATTTTTCTGGACAACAAATGTCTGTTATTTAGACAGATATTTAATTTAGGAGACCAAATTAACACATCTGAAATTGAGGTCACTTTAAAACCTAATTGAGATTACTTGCAACACAAGGACTATTTATTTCCTGTATACCATAATTCATTAATTAAGTTACACATAAGGTTAGAATATATGTACTTAAAGAGGAACACTCCATTTGCTTATTATGAGATTCTACTAATAACAAACTTGTTACAAAACAGCAAGGTTTTAATTTAAACACACCCAAACATACTAGGGTAAGGGATTGATTTTTTTTTAAGAAATTCATCAGGGAAAATGAAGATTTAAATTAATATGGAATTACGTATAAATATAACATATGAATTTTCTCCAATTACTTCTATTTTATCATTTGAAATTACAGAATCACAGAATGGCTGAGGTTAGAAGAAACCTCTGGAAATGATCTAGTCTCCTGGGCTAGAGATTCCACAACCTCTTGAACAAACTGCTGTGTCTTTTTTGTCCTTGCAGTGACAAAAAAGTTTATGTTTACATGGAATATCCTGTAATACAATTTATGTTCACTGTCTCTAGTTCTGCCATCAGGCATCAACAAGAGGAGTCTGGCTCCATTTTCACCACACCCTCACCACCAGGTCTGATCAGATTCTCAAGACTTCCCTTCTCCAGGCTGAGCAAACCCAGCACTTTCAGTCTCTTCTTGTATGTCAGATGCTCCAGTCCCTTCATCATCCCAGTGGCCCTTTGCTGGTCTCAGTCCAGTATGCCCACACTGGACAGCACTCCACGCCTTTCAGATTTTATTTGTTCATCCTACTGCTCAAGGCCAAGCCAATAAAATGCATAGCAGTGTGATGTTAATTAACAAAGTCTAATATTTAAGTATTAACTACAGACAGTTTTCATAGCTTTTGCTTCGTGTTTGTTCTCCACTTTATAAGCAAACCAAACCAAGTATAACTCAGAATAAAATCCTATAAATAATAAAGTGAAAAGATATGGGAATCCATATATTCTCCAGATTAAGAGGCAAGAGGCAGCCTAGACACACATTTTGTCATGATCAGACTACCATGTGAAATGAAACGTCAACATTTTTTTAATTAAAACTTTTTCAGATTCAGCATGTGTATGTGTATTGTTCAAGTAAGAGGGGACAGCATCAGATAAAGTAAGTGATCGTAATCTAAGAACTGTGGGGCTTTTTTAAAAGACAGTCATGATAGGGAATAGGTCGTATTTACCCAGCTGTACAACATACAATTTTTCTTGCAAGCACTGTGAAACACTGAGTTTTCCCTGCAAAACACCAGCAAACATAACAGTGAACATTATGCAGGAAAATTTAAGAGGTCTTACCACCTTTATCAACCCATCAGTTTTCAGAGTAACATACTACTCAATATTAAAAGATCAAAAAGCTTTCTGGAAAAAAATCATCAACTGTACCTGAAGAGCCATAAAAATATTATCCATTGTCTTTGAAGCTCTTTAGGTGCCATTCTGATCAGAACTAATAACACTGACCAGTCCCAGTTTACTGTGACTGATGTGCCCTATGGCTTGCAAGCTGCAGTGGAAGGCTGCTACTCCTATTGAGAAATCTGTCCATTAAGTTTGGGTTTAGACAGGAAGAACTTTCAAAAACAAAGTATCATTGCTGCAGGCTGAAGGATATACAGTTTAAGAAATGCAACTCAGCTTTCAAATATCAAGAAAACACTCTGAAATCCAAGAACCTTATTAGGTCCAACAAGTACAAGTATAGACCAAGAGTGCAGCAGAGGCTGGGATCTACCCATCTGGGGAGCAGACCTGTAGAAGTGGAGCTGGGGCCCCTGGTGAACAACAAGCTCAGTGAGTGAACATTGCTGCTGTGGCAAAGAAGCCACCAGGATGATGGGTGGCATCACAAGGCCATTAGCAGCACAGAAAATGAAGTCAATTTCCCACTCTACTCAGGGCTTGCCAGGCCATGCCTAGAATACAGAGTTCAGATTTGGTCCCTTCTGTATTAAAAAGATGTGGGCAGGCTAGAGAGAGTCAGGAGAAAGTCCTGACAAATATGATCCAAGGACTGGGAAGCCTGCCATGTGAGGAAAGGCTGAGAGAACTGGTTTGTACAGCTTTGAGAAATGAAAGCTTAGGGGACACCTCATCCCTGTGTTCTAGCACTTAAAGGGTGCCTTGCACAGAAGATGCAAGTATCCTATTTAAAAAGATTCCCATGGAAAAGACAGGGCAATAGGTACAAGTTAATGGTGGAAAGACTTTTATTGGACACAAGAGGCAGATTTTTCACAATGAGAAAAATCAGTCACTGGAATACTCTTTCCAGAGATGTGGTGGATTCCCCAGCATTGGGCACTTTTAGATTCAGGTGGGCAGGGTGCTGAGCCATCTTGTCTAGATCATGCCTTTGCCGTGAACAGATGGACAAAGTGATCCTGGAGGTCCTTTCCAACGTAGTGTTCTGTGATTCTATTTACTGGGTCGTGTCCATATATCAGGAAACAATTTTAGTGTATTTTCCTTTGCAGGTGTCCAGGCATGTTTTCCATTTTGAGTTCCATGGACCAGCTGACTTCACTAGGTCCCTTAATATAGTGCAAATTTCCCTTCTGGAAGGAAAATTTTGACTCTTCAAAGTTACTAACAATACTTTAATTCAGTTCAATTTTAAAATTAAAATTAAATTTTTTTTCTACAGTTAAAATAGTATTTTGGATATAAGGATAAAGTGGATATAAAAATGATTGCACTGAAGCTAGGAACCAAATTCAGAGTTCACTGTTAAAACAGCCTGAGTGAAATGTAATCTTTCATAAATCTTCAGAAATCTGACATGAAATTGTAGGCCAGGGATCACACATGTACAAGGGCAGTAATACGGTGTATAAGAAAATATAAATATGATTGGAGATAAGCTAAAGGGATATATTTGGGAAAGAATCAAAAAGACATTCAGATAACTGGCAAATGGCATAAAGATAGCATGGGCACACTCATGATACATCATTTGGTCTAGCACTTCGTTCTAGAAAATGAGTAAATAGCAGTTGTCTCACATCTGGACTTCATTTAAAACACTGCAATTTTCAACATGAGGACTTGTTAAACTTGTGAAGATGAGTGTTAATATAAGAATTAAAAGTTAGCAAGGAACTGCCTGAAGGCTAAATGGAAGGAAAGGAAGTGTTTAAAAGGCATAGCATTATCTGGAAAGGAAGTTATAAGCACAGCTCTTTTGTGCTCATTTTTAAAACTGCTTTAAAAATGAAAAAAAAAAGGACAATTGTATCACAGCACAGGAAAAGTGATCATAAAACCAGCCCTGAATAAAGTAAAAAAGCAGAAAACAAGGGTTCTTTTTAAACACCCAGGCAACAAGACTCTGGAGCAGTCTTCAGGGGAGAAGTTGGGATGAATTTTCCCACATCCTTTTGTTAATGACTCTTGCTCAGTTTAAGATACTGTATCACTGAGAGAAAAGAAGCCTTCTAGATTCTGTGAAAGTTTAATAGATTTTGCTTTCCTTTACTCTCCTGTACTTTTGCAAGAAGGCTAGTGGCAGACACAGAGGAGCCTCCTGCCAGTTCATTGTATTGACAAATTAGTTAAGCTCCCCTTGTTCTTGATCCCATGAGGGGATCTACAGGTTCAACCAACAAAGCATATTGGCAGACATTTGTGGTGGGATTTAGGTGAGGCAACAGAAGCAATGTAGATGAACTCATGTGGAGGAAAAAAAATCATTATCTTGCTATCAGTGACAAAGGCAGCTAAAGAAAACTTACACACAGAAGCCTGAGAGACAACAGGGGTCCACTTAGAGGAGACTAGGGAAAACTGTCTAAAAGTCTGTTGCTACATCAAGGATTCAGAGGCACACAAACACCACACTGAAATGAAATTCCTGCTTAAGGAAACAACAAAATAAATTATTAACTTCCATTCTGAAATAAGTATGAAAAAAACTCAATTTCAGTCATAAAGCAATAACCTTTTAGCTCTAATGAAGAGCATATTACTGGACTGAAGTAATAAGGAATACATACACGAAGATGTGCTGCCCAACTTATGACCTCTTTTTATTCAACATATAAAACCTATATTACACAACTCATACTTTTCTGATTTCAGGTCCACTTTGATTTGAAATTAATATTTTTAAGCCTAGAAGGAAGGATTGAGAACCTTCAAACTCCATATTATTACCTTCTGGCCTCTCGATGTAGCTTTTACTACCTGACTATTTTCAGGTGCTTATGACAACAAGGAAGAAAACTTATCTCACATTTTTGGTAGGAGTGATGAATACTGAATTATTTTTAGGAATGAAACAAAAAAATGGTGTTTGCTTCACACCATGACAGTTTGCAATGCAGCTGGATGGTATTTACTGATAGAAGACCTGGATGCCATAGTATATGTACATGCTAACCTCTAATGCAGAGAGTTGGAAACAGTCACAACTATAAAGCAGACAAAAGAAGCCTTGTGCCTGGGCTTCTAAGTGGGCAATTAAGTGCATCATATAGAGAGATAAGTAAATATATGTATTACTACATAGTACTCAAACTACTGCTTACAATGTAGTTTTCTTGAAACACTTCTGCTCTTTCGTATCTTAGCCTAGTGTTCTTCTAGTTATTTATACAGCATTTAAAGTGATTTTGTCTGGGAAACACCATTTAATCTAATTTGCTAAACGACATTAATATTCTTAATTTTATTTGGGAAAAGTTCTTGCCTTGTCCCAAGAAGATTAAAATGCACCATTTTTCATAATGGATGGTGTATTAATAAGATCGTAACACACTTCTGATTGCATCTCCTTTTTTCCCCTAGTTATTTTATCTCTACAGGAAATATCTTCTTGTTTTGTTATGATAAAGGGATAATGTACCTCTGCCTTAGTGTAAAAACAGAGACAGGTATTTCCAAAATTCAGAAAAATTTTGCAGATAAACTAGACAAGAGTTCACAGAAGAAAGATACATGTACTCTAACAAAAACATGGTCTAATCAGAGGGACTAAACTCTTCCAACTTTTTACTAGTTACCTTGGAGGTGCCAGGTGGCAAAGCTACTAAAATGCTCACAGATTACTCCATTCTTCACTCCTCATATACTAGAAACTGAGGGCTCTCAGAAACTGAGGAATACACTGAATGTTAAGTTTTAATCAAATATAAAAATAAAAAATCACAACAGTTATATAGCCAACAGTAGTTGGCTATTGGCTTTTTCCTCTTCTTTTTAAATAATGTTGTTACTGCATCATTACCATCAATAAAATACATATACTCATAAACAAAACCTGACACACTGTGGGTTGCTGTCATTTAGCTTTACTAGACTCTATGCCCCCAGTGAAAAGCACATGTCCCAAACACTTAGAAAATAAGTTGTAACTCCCATATCACTCCAATCATAAGAATCAATTTTTCTCTAATTAAGAGTCACCAGTGATATGCCAGATAAACAAACTGTCCCAAAGGAAGAGTGGAATGTTCTTAATTAGTGAAAACAAATAACAAAGTATTTCTTCTACTTTGCCAGCCACTTTAAACATAAACTATATGCTACTGGAGAAAGCAAATAGTTTCAATTCCTTGTAGAGCTCATTAAGTAGATAAAAACCTAAATAGCATATATGTGTGCCTATACATACACTACAAAAAAAAACCCAAAACAGGATGCCACCCCATAGATTATCTAAACTGCTCGTATTCTTAATGTGATCTGGCACCTCAATAAAAATTGCTAAAGGATCAAATGAAACTGTCTTACAGAACTCCACTTGCCAGTATCGTCACCACAATCATGTTCTTTTCTTGTTTAATTATAAACAGACAGTGATATCTTCCTGTTTTAAAACATAAAAATGTGGGTTATAGATCTAGATTTTTATTTATGAAGAATTATCCTTTCATATCAATAGTTTGGTTTTTTTTTTTGTTTGTTTGATTGTTTGTTTGTTTTTTTGCTTTGGGTTTTTGGCTTTGTTTTGGTTTTGGGTTTTTTGAGGGTTGTTTGTTCGCTTATGAAGAAAAAATATATTTTGTAGCTCACAGACACTTTAGCCTGTATTCATTCCACCAAGAAATGTAAGATGTTCAGAATTCATGATCAATCAACTTGTTATGCCATCTCACATGGCAAGCCTCTGACCTAGTTCTAGAAATGGGTTATCTTCAGATTTAAAAGCACCGTCTGCTCTTAATGATGGCACCAACAAAATTACTGTAATAAGAAAAAAAAAATATCCCTAAGTGATAGTAAAATCCAAAGCCCAGAAGACATTTTCAAGTCATGACTATGCCTACAGAGAATGCAATTCAAATACCTGCTAGCTTTTAACAAAAGGTGATCAGGTTCAAACTTGTCGTACTCCCTCCTTGACCCCCACATTGCGCAATGAACAATGAAATAAAACTGTTACAAGGAAAGGCAACAAAGGGGCCAAAATAATGAGAACGTGGAGATCTTTCTTTTATTACTAGGAGTTTTTAAAAATCCAAAATAAGATGCAGTTTTCAGACACTTCAGGGAAGAAATCCTTTTCCTCTCTAGTGATGCAAACAAGAAACTATTCTTGCGAAGTTAGTTTTCAGTTCACTGGCAAACAATTCTTTCATATTAATAAATTAAAACTTCTGCAAAGCCATCAAATAGAATATTTTGCCAAGAATTCTTTGTTCCAGGAACTAATGGAAAGGAAGTCTTTATTGGTGACCTACATAAAAACTGATAGCTTGAACTTTCTGCCAATTGATTTAGCAATCCATTATGATCATAAATTTGCAAAAAAAAATGGTTATTTCTTCTTGCTTCAAGCCAAAGGTTTAGAGCTTTTCCTTAACATTTTAGAAATTAAACTTAGGCATTGTGCAGAAGCATGGAATTATTTCTGCATACCCAATAATACTGGAAACGTCTTCAGTCACTGATCTAGGAAAAAAAAAAGAAATCTTTATCTCTGTACAATTAATAAGCTACAGGTCTCTTTGACAAATTTACTTTTTTTGTTTCATTTGACATGTAAGTTTTTTATCCAATCTTTTATCCAAGACCTGTTCAGTCTTCCATTTTCTATTTTGTGTCTTCCCTCAATATGACCACCCAAAATATGGAACTTTGCAGACATGGATTAAGGTAGTATTTTTCAAATATATTTCAATACAAAAGAAATTAGATCAACTTCCATTTATATTTAGGACCTGTAAGAAAATATACATGTCCAGAAAGCTCAAAGGATAGCCAAAATGTGGTCCACTGATTACCAAACAAAACAATAATATGGCTTCAGCAACTATACAATTACACATTAGACATCCATACATAGTTACCTAAACCTAAAATGAAGTACACAGGTTCTCTTCTCTAACTCCTACTGTTTTTATTAAGAAGAATAAAATCTGCAACTGCAATGGCAAAATTCCTGAAAACTTTCACTATCTTGTCTTTCACAGGATTGTCTATTCCTACTATCAGTTGCATTTCAGTAGCAAATTTGCAAATTTAGAGTCTTTCTGAAAAGTCAGTTTGAGTGTTTAAGTACTGGATGTTTTCAGGGAAGGAAAGCAAGGCAAGTAAGGAAAAACAAAGTAAACATAACAGAAAAGTGCAGAGGGGGAAAAAATTAACAAATTGCAGGAATTCTTCCCCTACCCCATTCAAAACCAGTTCTCCCTTGCCTAGAATCCGATCACCTCTTGGGCACACACCTGGAAAACATCTTCTCCAGGCCTTAATCATGCTTTTTCCCCTTTCTACTGCTATGCTTATCTTTCAACTCCAGCAACTGTTCCCCCTTCCTGACATTTTCTGTGCCCTTCTTGTAACAAACCTAGTCACCCCCTTTCCTCATCAAAAGAAACAGACGTGATTTGACAAAATTTTAAAGTAGCACCACCTGCTCAGCCTTCCAGCAATGGGGAGGATCTGAAACTGGAGATGAAACCTGTCCAAGAAAGTTCAGCCTGTCTTTGCAATTTCCTCACACTTTTACATGCACCTTAAACAGGGTTCTGCTTAAAAAGAAAGAATGGAGACTCTGAGCAAATGGCCACCAAAAAAAAAATCCTCTCCATTGTGGGGGAAAGATACTATTCATATAAAACTGATGCCCTATCCTTCTCCCTGGTAAATGATGACACTGCCATGAGATTTTTCTCATGACAGATTTAAAAAAAAAGCATAGACAACCGCTGGATAAAGTATATTGGCATAAACTAATATGAAATGATTGTATCTTTCTGTGGCATTCAAATATATGCAGTACAGTTAATGTGCTAGTATACCTCATTTTGAAGTTCATCGGCACTTTTGGTAGAAGCAAGGATCTCATACAAAGTGCAGCAGAGGTCTTCTGTTGTTGGCCCTCCAGGGCTACCTCCTTGAGATTCCTTCAGATACTTTCCAACTTCACACCATAAAAAAGAATCATCTATTTTTTCCAAAGATTTGATATTAGATTTCCCATCACAGTAGTTCTGTAAGTGATTCAACTGGTTATTCAAAAATTTGTTATAATCTAAGCTTATATTTTTCTGCGCATCAGTCTCACCATTCACAGGCAGCTCTTCAGAGTGATCTAAATCATGCATGTCAAATGAAAACACTATATTTTTACCAAACAACACTCTGTTATCACCATTTTGCTCTTCAGCCAACTGTATGAGGGCTCTAAGCTGTTCTTCAGTGAAGTAAGAAGCAATCCGAGATGTGGCATTACAAGCTGCAGTAGCAGATGATGATGGAAATGGCCCAAACATCTGCTTGATCACCTTTGTCTCATCATGGCCAACACATTCTTTCCCATGAAATGTCTTAAAAAGAAAAACAGCTCCACTTTCAATTGCTTCTTGTCCATTTTCAGCTCCAACTGTTAACAAAAGCAAATATAACTTAATACACTAAATACTAAGAGTGTTTCATTACCTATAACATAACTATATTCAAATTCTTGCCACAAGTCTCATCAGCAGAGATATCAAAAGAAGACCACAACAAGAGAGAATTATTGCAAGGTACTGAATTATAAAAGGTTATGATAATAAAGCATCTGTCTTCATTATCCTTCTACATACTAAAAATTTATAGTAAGAATTACCAATGCTTTCTTATCTTTCTTGCTAGAGGTCTTAAACTCACAATTGTATATTTATAAGCTATTTAACATTAACAAATTTCCACTTTGTCTCACTATTTATTCACTGCCTAATCTGAATATTCATAACAGAACAAATATACAGAACTCATTTGGGGATTACTGAATTCTTGTAGTAATTCCCAGTAGAATTACTTCTGAGTATGTGCTAAGTTAGAAAAACTGCTCAAAAAATTTAAAGCTAATAAATGTATGAATTTGGATTTCTATCCACAAAATATCATGTTATGCAAATAAACAATATATTACTAGATAAAAACATGAATTTATTTTTCACACAATTATTCACAAAGGTAGTTGAGGAAAACATAAGGAAAACTCCATGTGATGAACCAGTATGTCACTACTACAAAAATTTTAGTGTCACCAAGCCTAACCTAAACAAAACCAGCCAGCATACTGGGGCTTTTGTTCATTTTAAATGAGGACAATTTACAAATTTTTTTTACTTGTGACTTGATTCAACTTGGATTAGGTTTAACACCAGAAAAAGCTAGGGGTTTCTTCCCCACAATCTAACAAGAAAGAGCAAAAAAATTCTAGCATAAGTAGATGGAACAAGGCTAAGTAGCTAGAAATGTACTATATACAGAAATTGAGGTGGCTACAAATTCAGTATTTAGCTTGAATCTTCCTGTGGTGTACTTTGAAAATCTGAGAAGTTCAAGGGGAGGACTGGAGGTGATATTTACAAGATAATTAGATACCTACATATGGAAGATCCATGACATAAAGATACACACATATACAACAGATATGTAAATAGGTTTCAGAGGAAAAAGGTGATTCAGCCCCTCCCTTTTAGCATTAGCTATATAGGAAGCACAAAAAAAAAAAAACAACCCTACATCTAAAAACTTGTAGTTTGGCTGCACGAAGCTCACTCATATATTCCTAACATACAAATACATATTATTATTTAAAGTCAATTGTCTCAGAACAGAATTAATGATTACTAAACTAAAAGAGAAATTGAAGGATTTGAGAAAAATCTCTTAGGTTTACTATGTGGTATTTCTCCTTTATTATTGACATCTCCTATTTGTGAAAGCATCTCTTGAGAAAATACTACTCCTTCCATCTCAACAAAATAAGCCAGACAAGATGGCAAGAGATGCACTACTAGAAGCTACTCTTTTTGGTATTTTGTTTTGTTTGCCAGCCAACACTTTAGTCCAGTACCACTTGTGATTAAACTATACACAGTGGATATTTAAAACAGCTTTCTCAATAAATATCTATTACCAATACAGATTCCATCTTCTCCTACTAACTCTATGGTGTTGGTACAAACTCAATCCCCATCTTGCATGACTTTCCCTCAAGCCTTGTGTGTTCCAAGTGCCAGCTGAAATCAGTGCACTGAAGGAGAGGTACCTGGGGTAAGGCAGAGAGGTGGCCCTTTCCAGAGGCCTGTCTCAGAAAGACAGTAGCCACATGCTTAAATTTCAGCCCAAAGAAGTTAAAAGTCTACTAAAGGTACTAACCAGAGTTTAAAACTTTTTGTCAGTGATTTGAGAAGTACTCAAAATATATTTCTGGTGACTGAAGAAAGCAATAGCCATTTACAACCATTAATAGCTTTAACAAACATCTGCAACTGTACAGCACAAATGACTACCACCACATGTTAGACTTTAATAACTTGCCTAGCCTTTTTTGAAAGCTAGTTTTTAGAAATTTGTTTCTTTCTCAATTTACTAGGTATTTCCAAAAAATGGTTGAGAAATAGAAATGCAAGTGGGGCAGGTTAACATTTGTATTGTAATAAAAATCTCTGGTCTATAGTACCAAAACCAGGCAAATATATTTATTTTTATTAATTCTCTGTCTTTTTACTAATGTTTCTAATCAAGATATTTGAAAAAACAATCAGAAAAGGAGGTGATATACCTATGAGATTAAAAGGAAAAATCCTTAAATATGTGACAGCAAGAGCTTGAGCCATGTGCTCAGTTTATGAGCTGAAGTTAAATTTTGCTAAAAGCAAAAGCTGTATTAGGTTTAGTCTGCCAATCATAAACTAAATTTCCAATCAAAACTAAGTTTTCACACAGTCTTTGCCATAATGTATTTCAGTATTAAAAGTTTAATTTCAAATGAGTGAAATATATTTTTATTTCTCTCCTCAACACCAAACACTTCAAGCAGAAAACGTTTCTTACATTTTTATCTGCCTGTACAGCAGTCCAATTTTTCATACCAATTATGTGGAATTAAAGCAGACAACATCAGGATTGTTCTTTTCTTATAGTACTGTTATTCCAAAGGAAACAGTTGGTTTTGCTTAATAACTGTCAATCACAAACTATACCACACGCAACAAAACAATGCTATCAAACAAGTAAGACTATCCATATAACAATGGAATCTTAAAATAAAACAAAAGAACAAATTGTGCATACGTGTATCAGATTAAATGGAGTTTCAAAGCTATTACAGGGCAAAACTGGCATCAAGGTAGAACCAAAATTGTAGCAGTAAAGTATGCAGGCAGAAGGCAACTTGAACCTGCTCCCACCCCCAAATAAAACAATATATTATTACACTACCAGAGTACAAAAACATACCTATTTGTTTTGCAGCTTGTAAGATAGTTTTTAAATCACCATTTACATTTTGGTATTCTTTTTTGTCCAAATTATCATCAACAAACTTTATAATCTTCTTCCAAGTAAGATCAGACTTCAGCAACTGGGCATGTAGTTTTGATCTTTTAGTCTGAAAATGCAAAATATTTGGGTTTTTAAATTTATTTCAAATTATTATATGGGGGTTCCTTTAAAATTAAACACCAGATAAAAGCAATTCCTTCGAATTACATTCAGTGAGTATATACTACTGATTGCAAGCACTTTTCCTTTCACCAGATCTTTAGACTCTTTCCTGAGTGTATGAAAAAAGGATACACAAAAGCACACATACTCACTAATTTACTCTTTCCAGAGCAAAATGCTCTATAAAGCCAAACACTTGCAACTTCAAGAGATTTACAGTTCCCAAGATTCCAAACTCATTTCACAGGTTCCCACAAGGCATGTATTGCTTTAATGCATTATTTCTCAGGAAGCAAAAGAAGTACCTAAGTTCAGTGAACTTAATATTAGAAGGGAAGTGTTTGGCTTCCCAGCTCTACGTAAACTCAGAGCTAAATGCACACCAGCCTTGCCCAACTTCTTGAATGATGAATTGACACAACCAAGCAAGCTTTGCCATATGATTGTAAGGGCTAAGTATAAATCACAAAGCTACAGCAAATTTGACTTTGAATGAGGACACTATGAAGGAATGTACAGGAAATTTTACACACTCTGCCTTTCTTGCTTCCTTCTTCTTATAAAATAGCAATGAAAATGAAGAAAACAAATGATTCTTACTATAGCTGAACTTTGTTAAAGAAAAAAGCTTTACCGTTAAGTCAGCTAATTCTTCACTGTAATCCTCATGTTTAGTGACATTTGAAAAGGAGCGTAAAGCGCCTGTAAGACGAGGCAAGGCCATCTGTTACTCATTCAGTGATCCATAGGATGAGAAATCAAATCCCAGTTCAAGCACCTAGATGAGAATGAAACAAATAACATGGCTTTATTAATGTTATAAATACAAACTTGCATCATGAACTTGAAAGACCTTTACGAGCTAGCAGCACTTGGCTGAAACTTCAATTAAGCCAGTTAAAAAAAGATCTCTTAAAATAATGATAATCAAAATTAAATAAAGGGAGGCGAAAGGCACAGAGTAGAGGCAAGAAATGGTAACATGCAGAGGTCACTCGGCAGGTGGTTCTTTTCTCTCCTCCCTAAAAAAGTTACCAGCAATGAGGCAAAGTGGCAATTATTTCTTTAGCACCCCTAACACTGAGTATTACAGTGAAATCCATGTAACTGAACTTTAGCTCCCAATAGCAGTAAGTGATTACAACCTACGGGAAGATTTCCTCTGAGCCAGCCCATGCTGGGAGCTTTCAGGTCATTAACAGCCTCTGGCGCTGATGCAGAGAGAGGCATCTTTCTTGACAAGTGCTTAGCCATTTTTAACCAGTAAAACAGGGAAAGAAAATTATGACAGGAAATAAAGATTGTCAAAGACATAGCACTGAACTATTGTAACAGATAAAGGGAATAAAAAAGGCTACCAGAAAGCTGAAAACACTATGCCTTGGGATGTTTTCATCTCACAACTGGAAGTGCACACACACTTAGAGCAGGACTCTCTTCAGAACTACAGCTTATTTCCGTGCAGTCTTATTTCCTCTGTGGAACAGGCTCACATCTATGCACCAAAACACAGCTGTTCTCCATCTGAAATTGTACTTTTTCCAAGTCTTTTACTGAAATTATTCTCAAAGTTATTTAATTTCAAAAGGTGCCCACAGCTGAATTGTTAAATGAACCCTAACACACAGCTACAGTTTCTGATGGTATTAGATAAGATACAGATTTAGATTATTTTTGAAACAATTAATGATACCATTACAAACCTAATGATCTGCATAATTCTTAGCATGCCTGAAGATCAACGTCCATCCAGAATTTAAAGAACTTGTAACAGAGTTAATAGAATTACTTCCCCCCTAGTCATATAGTAAAGAATTCTCTGCTTTCATCTAATTATCCTTAACGTTTTCCCTTATTTAATGACTGCATTTGTATTTTAGCTATCAGCTTTGCGATACAGTGCAAAAGAAATCCAGATGCAGCGTTCCAGTCACAAACAGAGAAATGTCACTGGCTTGTCAGGTCTGCTTGTTTCCCCACTTTGCCTTAAGATGCTTTTTGAGAATGATTTTACAACAGCTGGTATTTTGGAGACAAATGTTATCACAATGAAGCTACAAAATTTAGAAATACAAAATGTTTAACACTGAAGGGCACAGAGAGCATGTGTTCAAGAAGCAGACAAACATCACTGCAGCTTTTTTGATATATTCAATGAATATATGACATGTAATTCATACCAGCATAGCTCCTAGTGAAAATAGTCTGTAAACATAATAGCTACCATTATTAGAAGGGAAGTAATGTGTCCAGACTTTGAGGAGACATCACTCTCACACTGTTCTCAGGACAGAACTGCCATTAGCTATTAGAGCTATTGGGTCCATTTTACCTATTTATTTTATACCTACATTCAAATACCTTTTTCTGTAGCATTATGCGCCTTTAAAAAAAATGTAACAATATAACTCTAATATTACTTTAATTGTTCTTTCTGAAATATCATGCACAGTAATTTATGAAAGTTAGAACATACTTATAAAAAGTTAACTTTTCATACACACCTATAAATTTCAACGCATCTCCAGGAGGCTCATTTATTAGGAAACTGAATTTTAAATGGATATGTATTTCTCCTTCATTCAATTTCTTTATTAGCAGCTCCTGAAATAGAAAACCTAAAACACCAGAAAACAAGTAAGGGCACACTGTCCTGACCACAGGCATGGCCAAAGAGCCAAATCCAGCCCTGCAACCCTAATCTTGTACTAGCAAATGCTGCTCCATATTTGCCTATGTGCTGTCAGTACTTGACGGTGTCTGAGGAGGCTTGTTTGGCAGAGCAGTTGCACAAGGCTTCTGCATCCCATTTACAGTCAAATATCACACAGCCCCTTCGCTTCTGGTACACGACACCCAATCTCAGCAGGGCACCAATGAAAACAAAAACAGCTAGTCAAGAGAATGCAGGGGACAGGTACAATTACTCCACTGTTGACACAGAAAAACAAGGTAAAACTTACAAACTTTGGCTATTGTTCCACAACATATTAGAGCTCTGAACACTCAATCAAAAATCATGTGGCCCGACAAGATGCAGTGTAAATTTGTATTTGTTTTTAAAAAAATACATGACCTGCCTTCACATAAAGCCTCCTTATGTACATACCTGCCCGCATCAAACTGCCTTTAGAGTGGATCAGCTACCCCTTGTCCTTCCACAGCCATCGTAAGGGTAACTAATTCCTTGTGGTTTGAGAGAAACATATCTGTTTGCTCACAGGTGGATCTGAAAAATCTGAACTACCAAATGATCCTGCTAAGATCTGCTGGTTTTGAAACAAGGACCTAAAAGGCAATGGCAAGTAAATCCTCCTTACCAGGGCCCACATAAAGAAGATGAACTTTCACCATCCTTTTGCCCGTTCCCCCTAAAGAAAAGTATGAGAAAGGTACCATCTTAAATAATTTCTGTAGGACAAGTGCAATGGGAATTTAACCCAGCGTGACTTTACGTGGTAAAAAGATTTCTTCCCGCCCTGCACCCCAGTCAAGTAAGGACATTTTGGTGCATTCTGCTCACGATTCCTCGAACTATCTCAGATTTCCTGCCTCTTTTAGAAAACACTTAACTTTACACCAAGCCTGTTTGTAAATCAGAAACAGCAATATCCACCTTTCTAAAGCTTTGTGAAGATGAAAGTAAGTTTGAAAGTATATTTCACTTATTTTAAAAACAAGTGTGATTTTAACACTGAAACTTTTTACAGGAGAAAGTAAAACATAGATTATACTCAGAGTTCAGGTAAGCAACAATCCAAAGTTTATTATTTGAAAGTAAATATGAATCATAATATCAGCAGGTTTTTACTCATTAAAGTGAAACATTAAAAAATTTCTAGCAATATCACAAAGGTAACAAAAATTACTACAGTTTTCCACTTCATATTTTCACCAGCCACTTAGGTTTTTCTCCAACTCCTGGCCTTCCTGTGTTTCTAACACAGGCAAATAACAGAACCATTTCTTTCTCTTCTTCGCTGAAATATTAAAGAGATTACTGTAAAAGACACATCCTTTTGAAATTTACGGAATTCCTATGCGCTCTAACAGATCAAACCAGCTGCCCAGTAGGGCTAAGAGAAGGTGAATGCTCAGATGGAGTACATCAACATTCAAGCTGAACAGAAATCTTTCTTTCCTTACAAAAGATGGAATAACATAGCATTAACACAGCTAAAAATCACAGGTAAAATCCACAGTTACACGATCCTAAACTACCAGCTTGTGTAGTCTAAAATATTTTACTTTTTATTTGTCCTTTAGGACTTCACAGCAGTGATTCTGTTTAAAGCATTTAAGGAATATTAAGCCATGTTCCCAGATTTTGCCTATATTACCTATAATTCTTCCAGCTATTAATAAGTTTCTTGCTGTCTACATAAACCTGCAATTTATAAAACCTCAAGAAGTTATTACTAGTAACTAATCTAATCAAAGAACATTATAAAGAAAAAGAGGCTTTAGACATTGGCAGTGAATAGCAGATTGCTATTGACCACAAAGTACTTCAAACGGTATTTTCTTTTTCACTTGAAAAAGTGGAAACATTTCAAATGAAAAAGAAACTAAAACGGCAAAAGATATCCCACCCACAAGGCTATACAAAAGCTAAAGGGACACTGAAGTAACTTTTTTTACATTTTAAATATATAATTCAAACAGTGATACCACTTATCAACACATACAATATTTTACTTTACACTACTGTGTAAGAAGACTAAAAACAAATCCCCAAACATTAAATTTTACTGATATGAGCACATTTTAGAATGGCTACAATTAACTTCAACAGCTTCATTAACACAAAGGTAAACTTGGTATTTTATTTACAAATAAGACTCAGTATTTAAAAAACCCAAACAACACTTTCTACTCAGTATATATCCTTTCTACAGCATACACATCAAAAGAAAAATATTTCAAAGAAAACACTTTAAAGAAAAAAAAATGAAACCATTAGATAAAAAAGCTATTTTGGACCTCTGAGAACATTTTTATTAGATTCAATAAAATTTGTTATCCATGCATGTTTGATGCCAACAGTAAAAATACACACCTAACATCAAAGTTGTTAGCCAGGGATAATAGTGGTTTAATAATGTCTGGGACATTAATCAGAAATAGCAGGCAAAAACATGACACTAAAACAACAGTATTTTCCAACTGCGTATTTTGCACCTTTACAAACAGTGCTGCTCATGTGGTACCAGCTGTACGCTTTCAGACATCTCACTTCCTACAAAAGGCCCAGACATCACCCTGGAATTCTCTCAAGTTGTCTGGGTCAAATATTACTGATCTCCAGTCAAGACTGGGTCAATCTTTAAAAGGGCGACAGCAAGATTAAGGAGTATGTACTCGGGAAGAAACAGTGGCTTCCTGACACACAATATTCACCTCAGTGAATACCAAAATTCAAACCAGAGCCTCAGCATAACAAGGAGGCATAACAGTGCCTTTGTGTGCCATGATTCATATGAAAGACAATTTCAGCATCTTAATTACAGAAGTCACTAAACAAATGAAAAACCCTAGACAATTAAATAATGGAATACAAGTCATTCATTCAATACAGTATTAATCCTTTCCATATTTTTTTCATAGTCTTAGCCATGCACATGCGATTAAACAGCAGCTGCCTAACACTGCCTGCTTGCATCAGCTGGAGAAGCATTTCCTGTGATTATGCCCAATACTGTTCTGGGATGATGCCAAACATGTGGCTTGGCTCAATAATGTATTCATTTTAGATGTACTTTGAGATAGTTACTAAGGATTGCTGTTGTTATAAAAGAAAAAAAAAAATTAAAACAACCCTTTCTTCAGAATAACTCATATTCCTTTTCTAAGAACACAAAATGCAATTCAGCTGTTAAACCAAAAAATGTCTGTAGTTTTACACTTCATTGCCTTAGCTTTTAAGTTCCCTGAAGTGAGAGATAAACTGTAGCCCAAGCAACATAAACTTTGACACTTACCTTACACATGGAAATGTACTATAAGGAAATTTCCAACTCCAACATATGTAACATGTATGTTCATTTAAACACTAGGCATAAGCCACAAATAAAAGATGAGGATGGTGGAGGTGTCATTTGTTTAGTTTTGCTTTAATAGGGGGCTCTCTGTGCCCGTGTTACACACCGTGCCATCAACAGAGGTTGAAAACAACCTCAGGGATTTCATCTTACTCTGTTCTAGAAAGGCTTGTCACTAAAGGAAGAGATGTATGGAAGGTAAATAGGGATGTAGGTGGTCAAAGGAAGAAAAGGAAATATGAAAAAAAAACAGATAAGTGAGAGAAAGAAAAAAGTTTTCAGTTAATGACAGCTAAGTAACACACATTGCATCTCACTGAGGATGGCTGAGAGGATGTGGGATGCACTTCAGCAAATGTAAGTGCTATAACAATACATGTGTAATACACAACTCCATAACTGCTGGGCTAAGAGCATGCTGGAGAACTTATTCAGATGGTAGTAAAAAAAAGTCTCTGTAACACGCTCCTGTAGTGAACAGCAAGTGCATACAAGGATAAAGCCCCCAGTGTAAATTACTGGCCACTACAAGTTTTTTAAGCCTCACAGAGATGTGTTCAAGCTCACAAATCACTTACCATATTTATAGACAACTAAATAAATGCCTCAAATACTGTATTATCCCCCAGTTCTAAATAACTGGATGCTTATTAGCCACTCAACACCATATTATCCTTCATAATTAACGCTGATTTCCTTCAAAAAGGGTTTCAATAAGCCTCAAGGTGGGTATTGGATCATTTTGAATCTGGAGCATTCCCCCAAATGTTTCAGAAGGAAACACTAAACAGCCCTTTTGAGAAAAACATAACCTATTTCAGCATTTACAAAGAATCTCAAATGCAGTAAAATAAAAGACTAAGCCAGGTACACTAATCCTTAAGACCCTTCCTGTACATTATTACTCAAATAAAAAAAGAGGAGTGGTGTGAGTAGGACTGCTGTCTTACTTCTTATTAACCACAATGTTCATACTACCTGCAAAGACAGGATGTCAGTTCTGAAGTAACTGTCTTGCCAAACATCAAGATTTTTTCTTGAGGACTTATTTCATAATTAATTATGGCTAATAAAGTCTTTGCGTCTTGCAGACAACGCACAGTAGCTGTGCAAGCACAGTGCAACTTATGCCAAGATTCACATTTAATCTTACAGAACAATTATTCTGTGAAAGCACTGAAGAAGGATTTCTCATTTAGAGAAAATAATAATCTTTTTTACATTAAGCAATTTTATCGATACAACTGGTAATAATAATAATGGTAATGCTGGCAATCTGAAACAGAAAACCTGCAAGTACCTAAACTACAGAATTATTTTTCAGAACAGAAATATGCAGAGTTTTAGACCAGTTAAGAAAGAAGTTGTAGATTCCAAGCCCTTGCAGTAATAGACAAGAAGATTAATTTGTCATGGACTAAAAGTATGGAAGTGGCCTTCAAAAGAAACACAGATTCTGGCCAACTTTGGCTATCACTAAATGAAATGTTTCCCAAACTACCAGCTATAAATAAAGTCATCCTATTTCCAGCAGCTTTTGAGTCAGACTTTTTACCAATGGTTGCAGTAAATAATACAGAAATATGCAGAAAATGATTCATTACATAAAATAAGAACCAGATGTCATTATCCACACAAATGCATCAATTTAATTAAAATAATGCAAGTGTATTCTGCAATTTTCAGTGTTTGCTATGTTTTGCAATATTTGAATTTATTGCATTCATTTAACTTTTATATAATGTTTGTAATATTTTCTAAAAGATGTCCTTTATGTTTTTTCTATCATTCAGTGTGTTGTTTGATACCTGACATAATTTTTGAGGTGAGAAAGAGTAAGAAAGCCATGGCAGAGTTTGCAGAAAACTCTCTAGTTAGTATCTTTCCAATAATACACAGGAACTGGAACCTGAAAGCTGTGTATTTTATCCATAATTCTTCTAAGAAATGTCTTAATTCTCAATACACTACACTACCCCTCCGTCTTTCTAACACTCCTCTGAAAAATCTCTGCCAACATATACAAAACTTTTCCAGAGGTATGTCCATATAAATAAACCACTCATGGTCTAGCAGTCCTTTTATCCTTATTGGATCCTTGTCATAGCACACTGAAGGTTCAGTCCAGTTCAGTGGTTAAAAAGTTACAAGTTTGTATTTCCAATCAGAAAAGCAGACAGAGGCACATTCATATGACAGCTCACTGACCTAATGTGGTCAAATACTGAAGTGTAGTGAAGATGCATAGAGTCCCAAAAATCAACCTATCAAGACAAGCTTTTCAGTCCAAATTATGCCAGCCTTTTGGGGATGCCTTCCCCTTCAGAGCTTCCTCGTACTGCCTGGAGGCAATACTACCTCCTCCCCCACAAAGAGAGTTGTAAAGAAGCCCAAGGCTGTAACAGACACACAATAAGCTGTCCCAAGCCAGACCACTGTCCACTTGATTTAGCTTAAATATTACTTAACATTGCTAGGATATAGGCGTGAAAAAAGTCAGAATTTCAGTCTAAAAATTTATGCAAAAAAATTAATTCAAGGTCTGCCTTGCATTATAAGTATACCTCTACAGCCTGAAACCATGCCTAAATTCAAGGCAGAGACTCTTCTACAAAGAAAAAAATTAAGTTAATTAAAAATACATTTAAGCAAGACTCAACTATTGAACAGATACATAGTAACATAAAGTAATATTATTAAAGGCAGGATCCCTTCTCTTCCCTTCAGAGCTCACATGCCACACAGGCACTTCAAACAGCACATCAGCTATTTGATGACTAGTAACAGCTTTCTAATTGATAATTTATCATTACTGCAGTTTAGAATTAGAACTTGAAAAGAAAAAAGAGAGTACTGCAATGTTACAAGTGCAAACTAGAATCAAAACTAACAAATTCTGCCAATGCTGGCCATATGTATGCAAAAGGATATTCTGAGAAAGACACCTGTACAATTTCCTACAGTGAGGAAATCCCAACCTGTCTTTTCAAAGCTTGCAAATGTGTCTCCTTATCACATAAGAAAATGAGGGGAACATAAATTGAGGCATAATATTATTCTTGGCAGATATAATAAAAAGGGAAATAGCCCCATTATGTCTCTAGTGATTTGAGGAGGTTGAAACAGGATTTTTCCAGCTGTACATTTCTTTTAATGGCTCCATTTCTCAAGTCATAGTCATTCTGCTAGAATGTATGCAAAATTTCTTAAGACATTTTAGAGAACTGTACTGTAAGCTAAAACATACATATATATTATCCAAGAATCTCCCATTGAACAGTTAAAAGCCTTTGAACAATTATTATGAGTATTCAGCATGGCACACAGGCTGCCTGTTCAGACTTATAGAATCAACTTTCAAAGATGTCCCAGAAACAAAAACACTATCCTAACAAGAAAATGATACAACCAAGCATTTTATTTATATTCATGTTTTGGAAGCAACAATAGATGTGTACCGTATGTCACGCTCAGCATTAAAAACTCCGGGAAAGGAGAAGCAAGGGGTGTGGGGAACAAAGACACACATACGGGGTTGGTATTCCCAAGCAAAGACTGTTAAACGTCTGCTATTTTCACCCTGTTTCACAGCTGAAGGGAGTGAGGGAGAAGTGAGGGGAGCATTTGGCTACTGACTGGTGTCAATTCACCACAAATAATAAGTTTATTAAAAGAAATGGAAGAGACGGCTTTCAGAGATCCTCTTTACTCTTCCCTAATCTTTCAAGGAGAGTACACATTAGAATAATGGAATCATTTAAGTTGGAAATGCTTCCAGGACCATCAAGTCCAACCTTTGACCAAATACCACCATGCTCACAAAACCATATAATGAAGTGCCATGTCTATTCATTTCTGAACACTTGCTCCCCCTTAGAGCAGCAGCTAAGATTTCCTATTTCTTGAACAAATTCATCAGAATCCAGTTTCCAAACAGAAACTCATGGAGTGACACAGCTCAGCAGTCCTTACCAGTTTCAAAGGAAGGAGCAGTTGTTTAAATGGGTGTATGGTTTACAGAATATTTGAATGCAGGCAAGGAAGTCACAACTGTACAAAGTCATCTACTTATTCTCACAACTTCTCAGAAACCAGTTTACAACCGGAAAACTGAAATTTGCTCCACAATTCACCTGACAAATGCTTCAATCACCAATCTATCATTCCACAATCATCTATTCTTGCTGTAAGATCTATTCATGTTTAAGATTCAGGCCTGTAATTTCAGATTCGGTCTATTTTTTAGGCCAAACATCCAACATGCCTTTGGGCAAAAAAGAGTAACAGATGGCTCAGAGTAAACTCATGCTTTAGAACAAATGACAGTAAAGTCTAGGGAAGTGTATAATTTATCCCCATAAGTTCCGCACACAATGAGGAGCCAGCAATTCTTCTATCCCTAAACTATCAACTAGGTAAAACATTCTGCACCTTCCTTTTAAAGTTATTTTTCTCTACTACCCACTAGATTTAACGAGACAGAAAAAGAATTGAGAATTTTATTTCGCATCTCAGAGCTGCACTCAGCAACAGGCTGGCCGCCAAACTCTAGTCCACATGTTTATGCACTGAATAGAAAACAGAGAATACCAACTGCCCTTTCTGCAATACTCAAACAGCCCACATTGCTACTGAAGCCTAACTCTTTCTTGGCTTCAGTCCAGTCTAATGGATTTTCCTTGAACTATACACAGTCGTGTACAACTTCAAGAGGAATATCTATATCTAGAATAAGCTCAAGAAACAGCCAGTATAGGTATCTTTCACATCACTGGTTAATTCAGTGAGCACCATCATCACAGAACCATAGGGCGCTGCTACTGCTTCCTTCAATCAATCACATTTTTAGGTGTTTGTGCAGTGTTGGAGTGGCTTGACCCTGGCCAGCAGCCAGGCTGCTGCTTGCTCAACCCCCACAGTGGGACAGGGGAAAAAATAGGAAGAAGAAAAGAAAAAAAGCTTACAGGGTTGAGATACAGACAGTTTAACAGAGGAAGAACAATATCCCCCCAAGTGAAGGACAGAAATGCTCACCACATCCCGCAGGGTGACGAATGCTACAAGCTCCAGTTTACTAATCTCCAGAAACCAGACATCTCGAAAGCAAAAAGCTTTGATGTTGTGCAGGCCAGGAGCAGTCAGAACATTGCTGGGCTATCTATGTTGTTTTAGCCACAAATCTCAAGCACTTCAACTGTGATGAAAGTTAACTCCTAAACCCAGTATAGGAATGTGCTCACATTGGCATTGCTCAAACAGAGGCGACCAAATTCCTCAGAGAGAGATGAGCATAAAGAATACCCTGACTGTGCATTTTCTTATGGGTTGTGCTTGCAATAAACACAAAATTGCTCCTTTCTGTGATGTGATGGGGTATTTAAAAAGCAAGAAGGGCTAAGTACACAATGAGTAACTATTGCTCATAATGTAAGAATACGGAGCTACATGACAAAACTTAATAGTTTAAGGTGAGAATAATCCCAAGTAGAATGCCTTTCCTGCAAAGAACATAACTGAATTTGGGAATTCATTGCCACAAGATGCCAAAAAAGACTAAAAGTTCAGGTATGCATAGATGAATTAATGGACATCAAATGCCTTGATACTCAACAGCTTAGAAGGTAACAATCAGTCATTTAAATCATAGATTACTAAAGGTAATATGAAAGTGAAGGTATACTTGGATTTGTCTTCCCTTTTCTTTTCAGTAGATCACCTAAGCACCTCCTACTGGCTGCTACAGGAGACAGACACTAGACAAACATCTTTGAAAACAGAGCTACAGGGTGAAATGACAGCAGAGATTCTAAGGATTACAATTTGGGATTTAGGAGTCTAATGTCTCTCAATCTGTTTCTGGGTGCTACCCTCGTTTCCTTCTCTTTTTAGTTCAGACATCAGCTGCTATATTTCTAACAAACACCCAGCTACACATTATAGATCATTTGTTAAATTGCTTTTGATTAGGTAAGTTTATCTGAACTAGAGAGATTTTGGTTTCAGTTCTCTCTTCAAACATTAAAGCATAATTCAGTTTAAGAAAATGTGTAGGCTAGAAAGTGCTTAACTTCACCTTCAACAATTGTTACTACAAACAATTTACCAGGAAAACAGTAAGCCATTATTTAGAGTAATGAGGACTTCAATTTTCTATGGGGAAATTTTGTAGGAGGGAGAAAAGAAACCTGCTCAGCACTCAAAACACCCATAAGAGCTAGAATTAATCCCACCTTCAACAGCTCCCAAATAAATTTAACTTTATAACTAACCAGCAAAAGACAACATGTGCCTTTCCTTCCCCTAACCACCTCCATACCCCATTAGCCACTCCTGTAACTACTTAACAGAAGAAGAATGAAACATACAAGAATAACATGGATCAGCCTGACCTCAGTTTAGTATTTATAAAGGATAGCTTTTCCAGAGAAAGCACTGGAGGTAAACAGGACCTGCAGAAATATACACCAGCCTTTTATGAAGGATGAATTTTCTATTAACTCTGTAAAAACTATTTTTCAAATATAAATATTCTTCCTGAAAACAGAACACTACATAATAAAAACCTGGAAATTATACTGAGAAGCAAGGGACTGCAACTACTTTAGAGGCCAAATTACAATCAACTTGATCACATAATCACAGAATGGGTAAGGCTGAAAGGGACCACCATGGATTATCTGGTTCAACCTCTGCTCAAGCAAGCCCATCCTGGAGTACAAGGCACAGTACAGACAGTTCTTGAGCATCTCCAGTGAAGGAGACTCCACAACCCCTCAGGGAAACTTGTTCCAGTGCTCAGTCATCTGCACAGTAGAAGAAGCTTTTCCTCATGTACCAGCAGAACTTCCTGTGCATGAACGTCTCCCCGTTGTCTCTTGTCCTGGTGCTTGGCAGTACCAAAAAGAGCCTTGATCCATCCTCTTGACACCCTCTCTTCAGACACATTTATGAGGTCTCCTCTCACTTGTCTCTTCCTGACATTAAACAGGCCAAACTCTCCCAGTCACTCTTCATAAGAGAAATGTTTCAGTCCTTTTATCATCTTCACAGCCTTCCATCAGACCTACTCCAGGAGCTTCAGGGTTAGCTTCAAAGCAAGTTCTGTAAACACAGAACTGTCAGAATAAAACACTGTCATTTGACAATTTCTTGTCTTCTCTCTGATTCAGTGGAAGTCGTGACCTAACCTCTTACAAAGGCCAAGCTAGCTTTAAGAGAAAACTGAGGCCTAATATGAAAACTAGTTTGTTTATACAATGCATAAAGGGCCTAGCTGGCAGTTGGTCTGTACTCCCATATAAATGTGATGAGTGTTCCTCCAAATATCTACACATATAATTCCAAGATGATGCAAGTTTACCCTCCTCTGGCCAGAAGCAAGTCAGATCCGAAGGAAATCATTTTACTACAGCATCTGCTGAAAAGCAGCATGTATTTAATCAGACACCACCTCACTGTTAATGCCATCTTTAGATGAATGTCAATGCCATCTTTAGATGAAGAGCAGTTTGCATCTGACCTGATGGATGGCTTGGTTCTCTTCCTCCTAAAAATTTAGCTCTGCAACCTACCATGTGGACATACATAACTCTTGCTGCACTGTCTCTGAAACTTCAGTATTTTTTCTGGTCATTGGCTAGACTCAAGTCAAGTCTATCTTCTGGAAAGAAACTAAGTGTGACTATTAGATTTCTTTGCAGAAATTACGTTTACTGGTTTCACTTCAACAGTACTATCTTACAGTCAATTGTTTAAAAAGCTGTAAGACTTAAAGGGTCTACACCGATGTTAGTATTTTAATAACAACAACAAAACCTACATTCAGAACTCACAGAAGGTTTTAAGCAAAGGTATTATTTGAATTCCAATATGATACACACTCCTGAAGCACCTGAAGTGCAAGCCGTAGGTCGATACGAGACAGTCAAGTGTTTTATAAGCAAAGCTGTCAGTTTACCACTACCAGCAGCAGCAGTACCCGAAAGCGACAAGCACTCTGTGTGACCGACCACATGTTCTTTTCGTTCTTCACTTCTCGTTCTCTACATTTATTAATACCAGTAGTAAGTACTGAAAGTACATTCGACAGCGGTGCGTTTCCCACTTGACCACTCCCGTCAGCAAAGCCGCTCCGAGAAGCAAAGCCCGGCAGGCACGAGAGCAGCGCACGGCACCCGGGCCTGCGGGAGCGGCCTTGCATCACCCGCCGCGGTGCGCGCCGGGGCCGGGGCACGGCCAGCCCTCCGCCAGCCCCGGC
>WBNO01016357.1:715-49653 GCA_013400575.1 Peucedramus taeniatus | reverse complement strand
GGCCCGCGGGGCTCCGGTGCCCGCAGTGGGACTGTCCCGGTGCCCGCGGCGGGGCTGTCCCGGTGCTGCCGGCCTCCCCTGGTCTCCCCTGGCCCCTGCCCGGGTCTCCACTGAGCCGGCGCCCCGCTCAGGCCTACGTCGGCTACAGGCCGCGCCTCCGCCGGGTTCTCTGTGCGGCCAAAACGCGTCTCACCGAGCTGCCGCGGCTGCTAAGCCCGGTCGCCGCCCCAGTTATGTCCCACTGGCATGTGCCGTGGGGGCAGCTCCCAGCAGTGTTTCACAGAATCACAGAATCAATCACGTTGATAAAGACGTAATCTGTACCGAGTTCAACCTATGACCGAACACCGAACACTTGTAACCTAAACCATGCCGCCAAGTGCCATGGCCAGTCTTGCGCACCTCCATGGACGGTGCCTCTTCACTTCCCCGAGCAGCCCATGCCGGTGTCTTATCACCGTTTCTGTGTAGAAATATTTCCTAATGTCCGAACTAAGCCTGCCCTGGCACAGCTTAAGACTGTCCTCTTGTCCAGTCAGTGGTTGCCTGGGAGAAGAGGCTGATGCCCACCTGGCTACACCCTCCTTTCAGGCAGTCAGCAGGAAGATTCCTCCCGAGCCTCCTTTTCTCCAGACTCAACACCCCAGCTCCCTCAGCCTCTCATAAGACTTTGTGCTCCTGTGTCAGCGCCTCGGGCTTTCCTGGGTGTGGGTGGCCGTGGCCTTCAGCCCTCAGTAGGACTCCTCCTCCGATCCATCCCCTGCACGCTTAATTCTTGCCAAACCGTGTATGTACTTCAGGATGTGCCTCTAGAACTTTTCCACTTACTTATTCAGTTTTATGATTTTTGAAGCAACCTTTTTAAATAAAGCTTGGTCTTTGGTCTTTTAAATAAAGTTGGCCTGTGTCCTCAGTTGTATTAATACTGTATATATGTGTAATGTGATGCTTTTCAATAAAGATATTATCTGCTAGATATTTAGTGGACTAGAAATGCCAGATATTGCATGGAATTAATTTTGTCAAATGCAGATGTCATAATGTAGACTTATGTGTAGACTTACGTAGACTTGATATGTGCCTCGGGAAAAAAAAATCCATTTTCTTCAGTATGTACTAATTTTTTTGGAAGACTCGTGACGTTTGATGTCCACATCTTAAATAATCCTTTGCTTATTCTCATCTGCATTGTGCCAGATTTTTGGCAGCATTTCAATATTCATTACTCTCTAAATCACTGTTCACTCTCTTGTCCTTTGTTTGACTGCTGTGCTTCTTGCATGTCCAACAAAAAGGTGTAAATAGTCTTTTACCATCTCTTGCATGAAATCCTTCTGGCATAGCCACATGAGAAGTTCTAATTCAAACTGAGAAAAAAGGTTTCAGTCAAGTAGGCTCAACATTGTAGAATCTGAGAAGCAAAAAACATATCTGATCTTGAGTTCGCAAAACACCCTGGAAATTTACAGGAGTTGATTTCACCGCTCTATTCCTCACTTCACGTGTTCATTAACCAAGCAGTATTGCATTCAGGGTCAAACCAGTATTGTTCACCTGGAGAACAATGGGTACCCACAAGACCCAATCCCATTTTATGGTCACTGAGTACTGCCAGCTGGTATTATTGTCTTGAATTACTGTCTGGTATTATTTACTTGAATTATTGTCTGCAAATGCATTATAATTTATGGACTATTGAATTGACTCTTTTTGTTTCTTTTTAACAACTAAAAATTAATGCTAATATGTGAACCATGAATTTGAAGAGTACTTCAGATTCAGAAAAGAAATAGATAAGTAATTAAAATAACCTTGTCTTTACTTTGACAATGGAAAACTTATTAAATCGTCATCTTACAAAAAATCAACAAATTCATCTTCTGTTGAGATTGTAAATTGAGGCTGGCAGATGTCCTTGTATCAGTATTAATCTTTGCTGTGATGAGAGTAGCAAGCATTCAAAACTAACTGCTCTCTGCAGATGTCACTGTTACCAACACTGGGAGAAAAATCTTAAATCAATGTTATTATGTGACAATAATGCAGGTTCCTCAGAAAACATTCCAAATCTCTATTGCCCATGATTACAAAGTAATCATATCATGCATGCTGCAACTGCAGTGCTAGCAAAAGTCAGTGCGTTGGAGGTGCTGTTATTCAAATGAGCTGTAATTCTTTACAGTCATCTTGTTCCCCTAGATTTTAATACTTCATTTAAAAGTCACCGGGAGAAGGGACTGACCTTGCCTCAATATCAGGTGCCCTTTGAAGCCACTCTATCAGTCCCCTTCTTGACTGGACAGGGCATGGAAAATATAGCAAAAAGATTGTGGGTTGAGATAAGGACAGGGAGAGATCACTCAGCAATTACTGTCATAGGCAAATCAGACTCAACCTGGGGAAAAATTAGTTCAACTTATTACCAATCAAAATCAGAGTAGAATAATGAGCTATAAAACCAAATCCTCAAAACACCTTTCCCTCATTGCTGCCTTCTTTCTGAGCTGAACTTGATTCCCTAATTCTCTACCTCTGCTCCCACCAGTTTGCAGGGGAACAGGGAATGTGGGCTGCAGCCAGTTCGTCACACGTTGTCTCTGCTGTGCCTTCCTTCTCAGGGGCTGAATTCCTCACACCCATCACCGGCTCCATCATTGGGTCCCTCCCACAGGAGACAGTGCTCCATGAACTTCTCCAAGATGAGACCTTCCCAGGGCTGCAGTTCTTCACTGAATGCTCCAGCATGCGTGCCTTCCACACTGCTCCAGTGTGGGACCCCCCATGAGATCGCAAGTCCTTCCAGCAAATCTGCTCCAACATGGGCTTCCCACAGGGTCACAGGCTCCTTTGAACATCCACCTGCTCTGGTGTGGGGTCCTCCTTGTGCTGCTTCTCTTTGGACCTTTTTGGGTTGCAGGGGGATAGCTGGTCTCACCACAGTTTGCATCATGGGCTGCCCGGCAATCTCTGCTCCAGTGCATGGAGACCTTCTCCCCCTCCTTCTTCACTGATAATGGTGTCTTTCAAGCTTTTTCCTTCATGTTCTCAGTCCTCTCTCCAGCTGCAGTTGCTCTTGCTCAGTTTTTTTCTGTCTTCTTAAATCTCTTGTTACAGAGGTGCTACCATCAACACTGACGGGCTCAGCCTTGGCCCGTGGTGGGTCCATCTTGGAGTTGGCTGGCACTGGATCTGTCAGACACAGGGAAAGCTTCTGGCAGCTTCTCACAGAAGCCTAACCCTGACCCAATTACCAAAATTGGGCCACACAATACAGTTGCACAGACATTGTGAGTGGTCTGCAAGTTCTTAAAACTGAATACACAGAGTGCCATAAGAAGATATTGCTGAGAAAGATATGAATAAGAAAATAGGTATCTACTGCTGCATAAAAATTCATAATTCAAATTTGTTCCTTGAGACCTGAGCCTTTTATAATGTCATGCAGGCTACATGAAGGGGATGTATCATCTCCATTATTACTGGTTCTTATGCATTGCTCTCTGACTTCAATCTATTTATGTTATCTTCTACTGGATATGAATGTACCTGGATTTAACTCCCAGTTGCTTTTCTTTAGCACAGTGAGTTTTCAAAGCAGTCTTAAATTTTTTTCATGGATTTTCAAATTAATTAAGCAGTCTGATACATCTTCTGCGATGGTGAATATCTGTGTAGCTAGAATGGGAAACGTTTCTTGTTAGTCTCCATTTATTATTTGTCATTTCTTAAGTGTATTTAGAAGTTCAGCAGGATTGCTTGCTTCACAGTATGGATGAAGGGTATAGAAACACACACATTATCATAATTTGACAGAATTCTTGAGTGGTAGTGCACAAGTCTTTCTTTTTTTCTTTCTTTAGTTGCTGAGCCTATGTTTAAACAGTTACAAATTTCCTAGTAATCCCCACACTACAATTTTAATTAATGCTTACAGAATTAATAATGAATGACTTTACGTACATAGCAGTTAAATAAGGAAAACATTATAATTTTGCTCTTTTTTTTCTTTCAGAAAAGAAAAAAGTGCCTTTTGTTTCAGAAAAGCCTTTTATTTTTTTAAATAAATATATCATAATCTAATAGAACATTTATACTGTTATATCCAACAAAAAGCCTGAACTTAAAAAGCATCATAGATATTTTAAAAAGATTTCCAAATATTGATTTATAGAAGTATTTTGGGAGTCTTCTTTAGCAATCATGTTTCTGTACCTTGGTCATATGTCTAATCTGATTGATGCTTGCATAATTTCAAGACAAATGCTCTGTGTGTCATATTTCGTGAATTCATATTGACATATTTGCCAGCTCTTTATGAGAGGAAAATTTAAAAAATAAAGTAACCAAATAAAAATGTCTATTCATTTGGAACACGAAACAAATAACATTTCTTTTCTGAAAATCACCATATGCAACAGTTTAAAAATATAATAGGAATAGATAGAATAGATTAGACTAGACTAGAATAGAATAGTTTCAACTGGAAGGGAACTATGATGATCATCCAGTCCAACTGTCTGAACGATTCAGGGCTGGCCAAATTAAGTCATGGTATTAAGGGCATTGTCCTTAACTCTAGGGAGCCTGTTCCAGTGTTTGGCAACACTCATGGTAAAGAAATGCTTCCTAATGTCCAGTCTGAACCTCCTCTGGCACTTCTTTGAACTCTTCCCACATATCCTGTCACTGAATCCCAGGGAAAAGACCTCAGCACCTTCTTCTCCACTTCCCCTCCTCAGTAAGCTGAAGTAGGGAGCAATGAGGTCACCCCTCAGCTTCTTTGTCTCCAAACCAGGCAAACCTGACATCCTCAGCCGCTCCTCACGGCATATGACTTCCAGCCCTTGCTCCAGCTTTCTTGCCCACCTCTGGGTACATTCAAGGACATTCATATCCTTCTTAAATTATGGGGCCCAGAACTGTGCACAGCACTCCAGGTGAGGCTGAGCCAATGCAGAATACAGTGGAACACTCACCTTTTCTTACTCTCTGTGCTGTGTTTAATGCATCCCAGGATGTGGTTTGCTGTCTTGGCTGCCAGGATACACTGCTGCCTCATACTGGATCTGCTGCCAGCCTGCACCCCCAGGCCCTCTTCAGGGCTCCCCACCCATTCCTCTCCCAATTTACACTTATGCAAATGGATAGAGTAAAACTTTGAAGAAGATTACAACTGATGTTCATGACCGACAAATTATTGCCAGATTTTAGTCTTTGTGAGAGATATCAACAGGTTTGAGAACTCATAACTTACCTAAATGTTGATACGACACTATCTTGCCAAAGATATGTTGATATGTTAGATAATATTTTTAGTAAAGAGTCATGAAGTATAGAACTATTAAAAACAGTTAAACCCAGGGAGAAGGCTAGAACTGAATTCCATGTTTCATAATTTGTTAATTTATTTTAAAAAATATTTATAAACTGAGAGAAAACTATGTGTGTGTCATGAACGGGACATGCTCAGAAATACAAATCAGAAATATAGACAGTGTTTTATTTCTTGTTTCTTTTTTCATGTCTTCATTACTGATTTTGAAAGAATGCACATTAAATAATTCTTTTACATAGAAAAATTCAATGTGATGCTGAAGTGAATTGAGCTGAAAAGTTAAATCATCATGGTCAACAGGCTTCATACCCATTTAGAGTGATATTAATTGCTAATACTGTAGAATCACATTTGGAACCTGATGGGTGGACCTCACCTGTTTCTCTATGCCCTGGTGGCATATAGAAAAAGCGGTCGAACTGGTTCTCCCTCGCAGTTGTATTACTGCAATGATTCATGCTATCTGTGTTTCCTTTAATAAGGTATCAAAGAAGACCTGCTGCAGTGTAGGTACACAGTTTGTGGTAATTGGCAGTGGGGCTGTGGCCAAGACTCATCCTCTATGGGCCACAGCTGTGAAAAGCAGGTGAACAGCATTGAAAGCAAAGAGACACGGAGTGCTGAGGTGCACTGACCAACCACCAAACGGAGCAGAGGGCACAGAGGTGCAATGCATGAACAATGAAGGGGTGTAAAAGGTTGGACTAAAGAACAAGGGCAGGTGCTTGAAGCTTTCTGAAGTGGTATGGAGTTACTTTGTATGGGTTGTAGCTGTCAGAAATTGTATGGTGATACTCTGTGTATAGTGGCTGTCTATACTGTGACATATGCTGTGACACTGAAGGAGGTAGTTTGTTGATGAAGTATCAAGATCTTATCTCTACACACAGGATAATGCTGAAGAAAGGCAAATACAAGTGATTAATTCACATAGTATGGGGGAAAATACTGGAAAAAGCAATATCATTATGTGCCTGTTGTGCCTCCCTAGGTCTCTCCCCCCTTCTTCCTTATGTCAGTGAAAGTTCATAGTTCCAAGAATGCTGAGGTTTATTCTTCTGTATTATTGTTTAGTCTTCTCTATTACTTATCTTGAAATATTAAGCACTCTATGTTTCCAATATGATATGTTCCTCAAAAGCAAGGTTGTTGTGTTGTAGTTTGTGCAGTCTGATGGTGATACTTACTTAGACCAGATCAAATTCATCTAGAATCACCTCAGGATACTACATCTTCCCAAGGAAGTAAGAAAAGGTTTCTCTTCTAGCCAGACACTGACTGAAACATCCTTTTTCTCATTATTCTCATAATTGATCCTCTTAAGGCAAGTCCTGAGTGATCAAATCTGAAGAAAGACAACAGTATTTTTTCCAGATTCTGAAAATGGGACATAATCAGAATTTGCTCAGTCAGCTACAATTGCAAATGCCATCTTAACTCTGTTTTTTGCTTACTTCTTCAAAGTACCACAGCCTCGCAGCAGGATATCCCTGAGTTCTGCTGAAAGTGGAGCATCTTTTGCAATGCCAGGTGCTAGGCTGTTGTTATGCTGCTACATGTTTGCCATTCTGGCTTATATCACTGAGCATAGTGCCCTGAAAAAGAGGTTGATTAAGGGGTTTGTTTCAGAAATGAATATGTGAGAGGGATTGGTAGCTGTTAGAAAGTGGCAAGGATCTGCTGTAGCTTGATGGTTTACTCCTTACATAAACTGCTGACTTGTGTATGTGTTTGTATAGCTAGACAGAGAAAAAAAACTCAGGATTTTATACAAGTTTCTTTCAGATATCTAGATTATTGTAGTGTCTTTTTTATATATATACTAGGAGGTTTCTCAGAGGCTTATTAAGTCTCAAAAGAAATGCAGAATGTTGGTATTGAAAGTTCTGCTGACACAAGATGGGACAGTGCTGTAGGGATTAATGTCACATACACTGCAGGGTAGGAGGAGGCCATTCCTACCAGCAGCAAAGCAGAAGCACCAGAGACATGATAATTTCTAGCAAGGACATTTTAAGTCCTGCTTAGTCACTAACTTGGAAAATTACGTCAGGCAAATAACTTCAGAAGATACTAAAAAAAAAAGAGAATATTTCAACGTATCAAATCAGACACAGATGTCAACATTGCCCTGTTTGGAAATGGATTTGTCAATGGAAAGGAAAAACAGTTAAGTTTAGAGACAGAAAACTGCTGCCTGAGGACACTAAAGAACAGAGCTGTCCCAGTACAAGATGAGTAATATCTCGTGCTTTGTAAATTGCTGAAGCTGGTGTGTTCACTTACGACAAAGGACAATTGGCAGAAAGAAAACAATAAATAGAATTTTGAATAAGTAAATCTTTTGTTATGGGCACCATAACTTTTCACGTATTTATTCTGAGGAATTCTATTAGCCAAGAGACTTTTCAAAGTACTTCTATTAAAAAAGATGTTGGGAATGTTCCTGCTGAGATTATTTCTTTGTTCCTCATAAAGGATATATAAGAATTGTCCAAGTGTCCTTTAACACAGATAAAAAGCGTGATTTTTGATGTGATCATCATGTCCCTTCTCCCTTTTGAAGACTATTCAGGGAACCAATTACTTGTATTGGACAATTGTCATGTGAACTGAACAGTGAGACCCTTTGACAGAATGGTCTTATTTAAGATATTACCAGTTAGTTTGGCTGGAGGGATATGATGGGTTTTTTTGTCACATGCTCACGTTTGTTAGATTATTTGGTAAAAAGTTGGTCTGCACACACAGAAGGGAGCACAGAGAGACAGCAGCTGGCAAAGGTACCAGATTTGGACTTGGAGGTTATTTTGCCCAGACTCCTGCCAGGGCATCCCAGATAAATTTCAGCTATGTCCCAGCATGACACCCATCAAGATGAGTCTCAGAACACCTTGCAGATGGAGGTGGTCACTGCTTAAGGGTATGGGACACATTATGGGGTGCACAGGAAAGAGCATTTTGTGGTTGCAGGAAACTTATAATGGGACACTTGAGGAAGGAAAGAAGGCAGGGAATGAAATTAATCTAGGTGATTTGGGGAGGAGCAATCACAGAGAAATAGAAGGATAAGGGAATCAAAGGGGCCACTTGCAGGTAAACAAGATAAGTACAGCCATGCCCTATCTTCTTACCAAAATCCATTTTCTTACTCTTTTTTTAGGTTCCTAGGTATGTGTGTTTGTGTCTGTGGTGCCTGTGAATGTGTGAACAATAGTGAAAATCCAACTGGAGAAGCCACTGCATAGGTGCAATGGCCAGGGAGCCAGTTGTGCCTCTCAGGGTGAGTCCAAGGGAGAGTTAAATACTGAGGACCAGGGGAGTCCCAACCATGTGTGTGAATGTCTGAGTACAGGGCTCTGCCTCAGCAGCTAAAGTAGGGCTGGGGCATCAGGTGCCAGTGACTGGGACCTCAGAGCAGCTACTAGGTGCAATTCCTTAACTACAGTCTTGTATTACTCCATAAGTAAACTACTTCACGTTTTTACAAGAATGCATTCCTTGAATGATGAGTAAGATTTTTGAAGTAATTTACATTGTAATAGAAGACGTATTAGTGACCTTCAAAGGTCACTCACTTTCCTTTATAAGTCCCAGATCATCAGGTGATCAGCAACTTGTCCCATTTTTTTCTGGCAGACTAGAACAAAAGCCTATTGAATATTTTGAGTCCTGTTCTTTTTTGAATGAAGCAAATAGCTACAGAAGAGCTCAGGTACCCCAGGAAGGCAAGCAGTCATCACTGATGACAGTGTTGAAACAAGAAGACATAGAATCCACCAGGCATTAGGGAGGTATTCGTAAGGAATGATATACATTGAAATTGGTTACATGACACTCATGTGGATCTATGCCCTTTAGGAACCTTCAATAATCTTGAAGTAAGACAGAAGACAAAAGCCAACATAATCTTCTTAGAGTCATTCTAGTAGCCCTGAAAAGGCAGTAGATACCAGGCAGTACCACCGTTTACATAACTAGTATGAAAGAGAAGGTTTCAGTTTGTCAAACACTTATCCTGAGATGGTTGGATAATGAATACTGCAGCTTGCTTTTCACAGAAAAAAAAGTGGTGATAATCTTCTCCACTGGAGATTAGCTGGAGCAACTATGAGACTGTTAACACAAAAATAAAGAAGAAAACCTTATAAGAATGCAAATGTGGTATAAACACAAACTCAGGATGCTGTGATCAAGGTCAACAGATGTGGAAAGAATATATATTTCAATTGCTATATGGTGCTGCTGGAAGACAGTAGGCAGGAGGAATTGAAAATTCTCACTGATTAGAAGAAATTTGATATAACTAGTATTGCTAAAAGCTAATGAGTTGATTTGCATGATTAGAACATTAAAATCAGTGGCTATTACCTACTTAAGGAGAACAAAATAGTGAAAAGAGGTAACAGAGTACACTGAAGAAACTATGTTATGATAACTAGCACAGTCCAGAAGACTGAAGAAAAATTTTCAGTTAATGCTGTAATCTTTAGAGACATATTAGAGGCCACATACAGATCTTACAATAGCCTCCTTTAGCCTCTTTTTAAGCATGGTAGATGACTGTTTTCTAACATGAAAAATTGTGCTCCCAGTTGTTAATTCTCTGTTTTGGTCACCATTATAGCAGGTAAAGATGCTTTAGTCACCTGGGCTGAATCAAGACTAGTTGTTAGGTTTTTATGCAGTCTGGCAAACAAATAATGTAGAAGCTGGGATCGATGATTCTTGTGGCATCCTTTCAATTCAGGACATTCTATGATTCTATGAGTGTTTTCCATTAATCAGAAATGACTGATGAAAATTTACTGGAGGACCAAAATTATTTAATACCACAGCTCAGGCAAGCCCCCTCTGCCTTACTGGTAAAGTGAAAGTTAGAAATAAATCACAATATACAACATATGAAATACTAAATGGATACCAAAAATTGCCTGTTAGAATTATTGTGAGAAAGAAGCTGAAGGAAAGTAACAACATTGGGAAAAGATCCATGATAGCTGTGCTAACATTAACAGAATATTTTTTTAAGCATATGGAAAACCAATCAAGCAGTATGAATACAATGGCTCACTGGTGATTGTCACTGAACACGTCTGTCCTGAATTTTGCAGGAAGTGCAATAAAGGGCTTATTTCACAGGAGGGCTACAAAGTTTTTCAATCAGTAACTGAGAAGATTGTAAACACATGTTGACAGACAATTCTGAATTTAAGTGATTTGGATGGAATTTCAGAAGATATGATTGAAGGAATGTTTGACCAGCTGATGTGCACTCTTAAGAAATCTTGGAATAGTGGATACATTCCGGAAGGCTAAACAAGTGGATATTTTGTGGCATAACTAAATTAGAGACTTTATTCTTGAAAGAAAAATGAATAAGGAGCTGCTTTAATAGTGAATTAGTAAAAAATTAAGGAACGTGTATCACTAGGGATTTATTAAAACTCAGTAATGTCAAATAAACCTGATTTCCTTCATTAGGATTACAGATTTGATTGGTAAAAGGAACTGCTTGGATGTAACATACTTTTATTTTTTATAAATTATTTGACTGTGTCTTGCATCCTATCTTGATTACAAAACCAGCACTACACAACTATGCATTTAATGAACTAGTGAACTGGCTAATGAATAACCTATGAACAAGTAGTTATCAAAAGAAAATCAACCCCTGTGAGGTGTTCTGCAAGGGTTGAGAGTGGGTCTGACACTATTGGATGAAACTGAAAATTTGTCAGTGTTAAATAAAGAGAGCGTAGAATTATCCTGTATGACTTAAATTTCTTGGTAAGCTACAGTCCTTCAAACAGAAGATATTTAAATGCAACCAGTCATGAAAGCTACCAATACGCGAGACACTTCTAGTTCAAATTACAGGCAGCTAAAACAATATATCCACAAACTTTCAAGTATCTACCCCATTCTGTGATGTTATGCTCAACCTTCTACTATCCCTCTGGGTCTTACAGCTTCACAAGTTTTTTACTGGGAGGACTATGATGATGAAGTCTTCTGCCTCACTCTAGGATCCATTTGGCATTATTTTTGTGTTTGCTAAAGCAGTCTCCACTTTGCTTGTTCTCCATTGGTCCTCAAGGCAATTTTAGATCCAAATTCACTGGATTTGATGTAATTTATATGCCTTAGACACTTTTTCTTTGCTCTGACACCTAAAACTAGTTTTGCCCAGCTCTGAATGTTGCATTACTTTGAAAATCAGCAATTGATGACCATAGCTACAGCTGCCTTTTCAGGCTTACCTAGAAACAGAGGCCAGACATAATGGAGAGAATAAAAAGCAGTTATATTTATTGAAGGACCTTCAGGTACGCTTATGGCAGACAAAGCCCCCCAGGGGATAAACCCAAAATGAACAACTGGTCATGGGTTTTCACACTTTTATAAGTCTGGTCTGTTTGCATATTGGGGATTAATCTTCCAGTTACAGCTTCAGGTAATGAAGTCATTTTTCCCCAAGTTTGCTCCCCCCAACTCACTTTTGTTTACATATCTTGGAGCCTGAGACAGTAAGGTCTCCATGATTCCCAGGCCCAGAGAGGAATTGGTTTGTCTGATCAAAATGTGAAGACAGTAGCTAGCACTGTATATGGAGTTTAGAGTAGTACACTAAATTCCTGTAAAGAATTACAAGATTACAAATACATGAAATATATAAAAACTATAATCCTAAGGCATCATTCCTTATTGCAAGTGGCCTCTGTTGTCTCCTATGCCTGTCATTTTAAGGTTTCCACTATCGTTTGCTGTCCATTCTCTTCTACACAGTGTTTCACACTAGGGTCATGGATAAGTTATTACACAAGCATAAAGTTTTCTTATAATTTACTAGTTTCAAAATGTATCAAACTGTATGAAGCTCAGTAGAAATTTTAAAAAACAACTATGTAGTACTGCCATGGTCATTGGGCAATTTCTGTTATCTGCTAAAACAAACCTCCAGGCAGACCAGGACTAGCCTACACAAAGCTTGACCTGTCCTGGTGCCTGTGTTATTAACCCTAAGTCTGTGATCTGGTGTAAGCAATGTTATAAGACCTTGCTAAGCTACAATATTGTGCTAGAAATTACAAGGGAAAACTACTTGCAAGTCAATATTAGGATCAATAAGACTTGGAGTTATTCAGCTCAGAGAAAACCCAGGGGAGACCTTATAGCAGCTTTCCAGTACCTAAAAGGAGCTTACAAGAGTACTTTACTGTGAGGGTGGTGAGACACTGGACCAGGTTTCCCAGAGAAGTTGTGGATATCCCATGCCTGGAAGTGCTCAAGGTCAGATTGGGTTGAGCTTAGAGTTCAGGTTAGGTTGGATGGGGCTTGGAGCAACCTGGCCTAAAAAGTGTCCCTGTCCTTGACAGGGGAGCTGGAACTAGATGATATTGAAGGTCCTTCCAACCTGAACCATTCTATGATGATTGCATATTAGGTTCTGTTTGACTGTCTCTAATAATGGTCATTCTAAAAGTAATTTAATGGAGAGGATTTCTTCTTGATAGATTGAGATATTGTTGCCTTTTGTCTCAGAATGCTTTCTTCTGCTAAAAGCAAGCAAGCAAATAAAATTACGTTTTGAATGCACTAATATTTCCATGGCAACATTAAAAACTCTCAGTTTAGTACTGTGAAAATGGAAAGAAACCACAATATTGTTACCTAATGACTTGGTTCAAGTTAGTATACCACAGTTTTAAATCATCTAAAGAGAAATTTACCGTGAAACATCTTTAAGTCAATTGTCAGCAATTATATGGGTGTTGCTGAAACAGATAAGTTCCAAACACCACATTCTTTTGACTATTTTAGTGTGTGTTCTCTGATTTGTGTCTGTGTTTGGCCATTACTTCTCTAGTTCTTTGGGGTGCTGCAGCTACAGCTGTCACAGTTTTTGTTCTGCATTATTTTGGTACATGAGAAAAAAGTTAAATACGCTTAGGGTTTAGTGGTGGAAAAACAGTATCTGAAAATGTTCCGTAATTCTGGATGTCACTTTCCCTTCTGGTGTCAGTTGAAAGAACTTCACTTATTTCCAGAATCGCTGTGTGAAAAGGCAGTATGTCTGCTACTGTTACTGGACAGCTGACCCCAAATGACTGCAAGGATATTCCATACCATATGGCATTATGCTGAGCTTTAAGCTGGAGAAAGAAGAAGGAAGGAGCAGACATTGAGGGTGATGGTGTTTGTCTTCCCAAGTCACTATTGCACATGATGGAGCACTGCCTTCTGGGAATGACTGAACACCTGCCTACCCATGGGACGTGGCGAATTAATTCCATCTCTTGCTTTGCTGGTGTATGAGGATTTTGCTTTACCTGTTAATCCATCTTTATCCCAACCCGTGAGTTTTCTCACTTTTAATGTTCCAATTTTCTCCTGGATTCTGCTGGGAGGAATGAGCAAGTTGCTGCACGTTACTTAGGTGTTGGCTGGGGTTGAAGCATGACAACTAGCCAAATTAAAAACAAAAAAACAAACAAACAAACAAACAAACAAAAAAACAAACAAAACCCCCTAAACAAACAAAACAAAAGTCAAGAAACAACGCCCCTCTGAAGATTTTATTAAAATATATATTGAGAAGTTCAAGATAATAATAAAAAACCAACATAGATTTAGCATTCTTCTTCTGTTCATCCATCTCTCTTGAAAGAAGAAATGTTCTTTTGGTTTTATTATGCATTCAGATTCTATGCACCTAAATTTTTACAGCTTGCTTTATTCATCACAGAACAAGAAAAAAACATGTAAGAAGGCCATTTTCATGCAGGTTTTTTTTTTCTGAAGAATAAGGTCATTAAGCTGAGATGGCATACCTGTCATTCTTTAAATGTCTCTGAGTATTCTGTTTGGAGTTTTTAATTGTTTTATTTATCTCAAATTCCTGTCATATGATAAATCAAGCCATGGCAATTTTTTCTTGTCATTCAGGAACATTTTCTTCTGTATATGTATAAAATGCTTATCTGTGGTTACCTTTTGTCCTCTCTTTTTTACTGTTGGTGAATCTCTCCTTTTTTTACAGCTCACACTCTATTTCATTGGTAATATTAATCAGAAATATCCAGGGACAAAGTTCTCTTTACCTGTTGCCGTAGTCATGCGAATTAAATGTCTGCATACATTTTCACATTCAGTAGCAGCACTGTCATCATTAGAATCCCAGATCTTCATCATGAGACTTTTTGGTTTAACTGATAGAGGTGTTCATTATCCTTGCTTTGTTTCTGTCATAGTGTGCCACCTCATTTTCCTGCACAACAACTGAGCTGTCAGCGTAAACTTTTAAACATGGCAAAACTCAATGTAGCAATATCTATGAAAAGGATTGTTGACATCTAAGCAATAAAACACCTTCCTGTAGACTGGTACTTGTCAGTCAGAAGGACTGGAAGTATTACCATCACCATCAATTCACATATGCTTGCTACTGACTCCACACAGTGATTTGTGAAACCCAGCATAACTTAGAAATCAACAGGTTCTGACTTTTGCTGTCACTGGTGCAGTAGCTCAGTTTAAGTAATGTAATTGACTTTAACCAAATGACCATCTACTGCCACTGAGGAATAGAAGTGCAAATTTAGCACTATTGATTTTTGCCAGGTCACATCAGTGACTATTTGGCTCAGCTTTTTCAGCTTTCCAAATACAAACTGTGCTATTTGATTTGCTTCATTATAAATGTAACAAGCACTCCTGAGGTGATCAGCTAATCAGTGTGGGTTTCTATGCTCATCAGGTCATAAAACTCATTAATGGATACATTTAGCTTCCTACTGCTGTTGACAGGATTAACTGTTTCTTTTTGGTTCCTTATTTAGCCAAACACTGAAAAGAGAGAAGTTTCCGCAGATAGATATAAAAATGAAAATAAATAAATTGCTTCATGTTTAAGAAGAGGGCTGTAGATAATTAACTTACTCTTGTGTTCCATAAGATAAATTCAAATTTCTGTTGTTAAAAAAGTGTTTTCATTATTATAAATAGCCTTTTCTTTTTATTCTGTAAAATAAATGGGGTCATTTTATACAGTTTCTGGTATAAAATGGACTCCTTCACTGCACTGCATTTTGTCCTTCAGACACTGGCACTGAAGCACCTACTCATTTGCTGTTTCTCAGCCTTAGGAACGTGTGAAGACCTGGCAGTATTACTGGGAAGCCTGGCAAAATGACAAAGATTTGGTAACAAATGAAGGTAGCCATACCCTGAGTTCAGTATATCTAGCACCCTCATACAAAGGGCAAAATTCTCCCCCTCCCATTCTCATCTCAGGAGCCCAAGCAGCTCATGTGCAACTGCCCCATTTAAATTTCCACTTAAGTGAGGTCATTACGTTCTAATGGGGACTGATCTTTTCTAATGCTTGAAAAAAAAGGAGGGCAATGAACTCACCCTTTGTGATAGGAACTTAAAAAGCACGAAGCAAGGCATTACAGAATTATGCTTCCAAGTTTTCAAACCCTCCCAGCTGAATATTTGAAACAACTGAATAGTACTGTGTGCACATAGGAAAGCCAGTTTTCCTTTCTGATTTAGCACAAATTTCTTGGAATAATGGAGGCACTTTTCAGAACAAGAAATACCCTTCTTTTAATTACTCTCTCAATGTATGAACAAGCCAATGGAAAAGAAAAAAAAAAAGGGAAAAAAAAAAGATTCAGTTATCAAAGCTCCAGTATATCTCATTATTAAAAGAGCATAATATTTTTTGATTTTATTGTTGTTTTCACAGAAATAAAAGCCCATGAAATGGAGTTCAAAGGTGCAACTGCTGCTGGGCAATTAATATTGGCTGTACCTATACTATCTTTTCTAGGCTTACCAGGTATCCCATTTTTTTTAAGCCACTGAAATAATATCTTCTGGCAAGCCTGCTTTGTCTGTATCACTCCTGCCTACTTTGTCTTCTCAGCATCTACACTTCCATCCTGGGCACTGCCTTCAGAAGTGGCCTCATGCTGTGTCTTGGGCTGTACCCCCTCAAGCTTGTACTTTAGAATGTCTCTTACAGACAGCAGTGAGGACTCCTGGTACCTGATGTAGCTCTAGATGCTTTCGTGGCCCAGGGCTTGCCTGGGGCTTATTTGCTTTTCTGCAATTGAACTGGACTTACCAAGAACACGTGTGATCAGAGACTGTTCAGTATAGAAACTCCCTTACATAGATTTTATAAGACTGTACCTTTTTTCCCCATATTGGGATTTTTTGTTTGGATACAGAGACATAGCACCTTCCACAGTTTAGTCCTGTAGCCTGAGTTAGGATCTTAAAGACCATCTGAGCAAAGTGCAGCATTTTATTTTTCATTATTGGATCACTTGTGTCAAGATTTATGGATCATCCATGTTACAAATAAATTCCCCATGGATTTTTGTGTACATTCTTCACTCAAACTTTTATTCATATATCTTCTTCCATGTTATTTAGCTATGATCTCTGACTCTCTTTTTAGTTTTTAGAGAATTTAAAATGCAGATGTTCACAAAGGATTATGGAAAACTTGGGGGCAATATGGCATTTCTGTCTCCAATTTTGTTATTCATGTCTGAACCTGAAAATCAACAGAAGCGCAATTCTCTGATGTTGCCAGAACTACAATTATTTCAAATTACCTAGAGGTGACAATATCAATTATCCTATCCTTTTCCAAACTACAAATGCAAATGTCTTATTTATCTTCTGCAATGCAAAAAGCCATTGTAGATATGGACTTAGACAAAATCCCTAGCAACTATAGGAAGCCAGACAGATACTCCTCAGCAAAAATCTGATGTTCTTAGGTGCTCTAAACAACATCCTGTTGATTCTAAAGGGACTTCTATATGTAAACTAAAGTCTGTATATTCATTTAGCTAATATGTAAATAATAGCTTAAATTGACTACAACGCAACTTACTTTGTAAATTCACTTGAAATAATTTTCAATCTCTGTTGAACATGTAGTATTCAAATTATTTGTTTTTATTATAACATCATTTGTGTATATAGTCTGTTAATTTTAGAGAGCTTTTATGTAAGGAAAATCTTAAAAATTATTTCAAGCTTCTCTGTAAGAGTCTTTGCAGCAATTTTGATCCCAGCCTTGCAGATTTCAATTAGAATTGAGGGTTAAATGCAAGAATTGTTTACAGAACAACAACATGTTGTTCTCCATTCCTCTTTTACTGTCTATTGATTTTTGTTTCATCCCACATCTTCTTCAAAAAGTTTCCTTTTCTCAAATGCATGAAATGCAAAATCAGATGTCTGAACAGAAGTTTTCTTTGAGAAAGAAAGAAAAGCATAGAAAAATGACCTTTAAATTTCTTTTTTCTTCAGATTAATTGCTGTTTTCATGTACAAGGCAAACAGAACAATCTTAGTTTAAATTTTGATTCCTATGGTCAGAGTGATATATTATTGTCCTCATGTCATTTAGTCTTTGCTGTCATGATCCCAGCTCACACAGGTCTTGAAGGATTGAAGAGTTATAGTCAATACAATTTAAATAACAAAAAAAACTTTTAGAAATGCCTAGAACTAATTTTCTCTCCCTAATAATACCTCAGTTTCAAGCACAAGTGTCTCCTGTCTCAGGAGGAGACTAGAGGTGAGACTGGAGGCCATGGCTTTGCATGTCACTGGAATGTGAAGATTTTGCTTTTCCAATGGAAGAAAATTAATAATGTAAGATACAAGATATTAACAAGAATGTATTTAAAGATTAAAGCTGCTTGCAGGTGTAAAACTAAGCTGCATCCTGGCACTATTTACTAAGGGAGTAGAATTTTTATATTTGTAAAAGTATTTTAGTCAGGGAGGAATTAATGAGTGAGTGTAAATGACAAAGTGATACACTTCTTTTCATACCTTTTTTTGAACACCTTTGTGTGCACACCCACACAGACACACACAGACTTTTACAGGGGCTGAAAATATTTTTCCTATTTACCTTTTTTTGGTGAAGACTGAATTATAAAATTGAGTATGAAGTGAAGGATTCATACAGTTATTTTGAAGGAGTATCTATGTATTCCTGCATCTCCCTGGGGTAGCAATGAGCTTGCTAAAAATTCAGTGATATTGAACATTTCAGAATAACTATGAGTGATTACCTCTGTTTCTAACTTGGAGATGATCAGCTCCCAAAGTGGAGAGTGCTGCTCCTGTGCAGTCTCTGGCCTGCAGCATTCCAGATATCTATCCAGAATACTGGCAGGTGACAGGAGACAATGATTGCTTGTTTCTTTATTAGCTTGCTTACAGAAGATTAGGTGCTGGCAGTAGTTGATGAAGTTGCTAGTGTCTGCTAAAGATTTATTTGGTCCTAGACAGACTCCTGCATGTTTTAGGATGAGTAATCAATTTTCTGTCAAAGGAGGTGTTGGTCATCTGCCTAGAGGGAGACTCAACTCCTCATTCTTGTATTACCCTGGAAGATGACTGGGGTCATAAGGGGCCATTCTTGGCAATTTCTGTGACTGTCAGTTTGAATGAGCTGGATATTTGCAAAGGTGGTACAGTTTCTCAAACCACACCCATATTTTATTTTTTTGTTGGGAAGTCATAGACCTGTATTTCAGTTTTTCAATCTCAGGATGAGATTTAATAGTCTTATTAATATAATAAAATAATACAGATAGTATTTCAATGAAATGCTCATGATTTCAGCATACATCCCTCAATGTGATGCAGAATTGATCATTATTGCCAGACAGTACTCTGAGCAAATGTTAATAGGCAAAACAGTTCAAAGAGAATATGCTTACTGAAGATACAGACTAGTATAAATTCTATCATTTAACTGCTATCAATCTCTCCAGCAATGCTATGTGACGATATATTGCTTGAGAGATGACTTAGTATTTACTTGAAATTATAAATATTGCTGGTAACATATCTAGCAATTTGTGCACATAGTGGGCTTGTGTAAACCTCAGGTTTGAAGACACCAAGTTGGCTCTATACATGGCAAGTATACAGAAAAACACCGATGTTACCTCACATGATCTGGAATATCACTTTGGTCACTTTGGGTCACCTGTCCCAGCTGTGTCTCCTCCCAACCTCCCAAGCACCTCCAGCCCCCTCCCCAGCGTGGCAGCACGAGAAGCAAAAAAGGCCTTGTCTCTGGGTAAGCCCTGCTCAGCAATAACAAAAACATCTCTATACTGCTCAGCAATAACAAAAACATCTCTATATCTCAACCTTGTGTTCAGCACAAATCCAAAATACAGCCTCATAACAGCCACTCTGAAGAAAATGAACACTACCACAGCCAAAACTAGTGCAGGGAATCACTGGAGTAGATTTAATTTTTGTTTAAAATCTAGATGACTAGCAATGGCCATATTCCAGTAAGTCAATGAGGATATATTCAATGTCATCAATGAAACTCAGAAAATAATTTGGCCCTCTATAGGGCATCAACTAGTGGCTCATCACCTGAATCACACTCTACAATCCATATTTTCTCAATATCTATTGATTGTAGTAGGGGCTTAGACAGCTCACGTGCTTTCAGAAAATTCACTGGAGTTTTTGAAATTATGAACTGAATCTTATCCTTTACATTTAGGACCTGTTATCTTTGCCAGGGTCCTCAAAACAGAAAAATATAAACTCAAAGAATTACTCTTGTGTAGATACTGTGGTTAGCTCTCATATATTTATTGAAAGGTAATTATCTTAAATTTACATTTCCTTCTAAGTGTATGTCTCTTCCTGGAGTGGGACCCCAGGTGACCTTGGTTCCTGTTTTCAGAAGTCAGATGTAGTGCTGGTGTACTGCATTCCTCATATAGGGAGTATCAGAGCCTCAATTTCTACTTTCCAGCCTCTGGGAACTCTTGAGTGTTCATACATCGATCGTTTCATACTGACAAGTTTTAGCAGGACTGACTGGTTACATGCTGGGGACAAACAACTTCATCCCATATGATTTAAGACAGTGATACTATCTTCCTTGTTACTGGAAAACATTTTGTCAGTATGTGGGTTGTCATCTATGGGTTGCAAGTGCTATTTTTCCCCTTTACACTTTGGCCTACATCAACAGCCTCTACTAGTTTTCATTTGCATCTTTACCAGAGTAATAACTGGGAAGTGCTACAGCATCAGTCTGGGGGCATTTGAAAAATTTCCAAGTGTTTGAGCCACTTCTGCTGACACTCTACCACTGAATCTCTAATACCCACAGGTATCCCTCAGTATTTTCCTCAGTGATACAATCAGCCATGTCACTTTGTCCCCCAGTCTCTCTGCACTGCAGTGCTGCAGTGAGCTGACACACAGTACAAGTGTTAAGATTTGCAGACCTGCCTTGATAGGAAGCTCTGAAGTGTAGACTTGTGCTTCAGTAACTGTGTGGCACATGCCTGCAGCAGACACACAGCCCAGAGGCAATTCAGATGCAAGCTAATGTGGAGGCCAGAGATGCTCATAACTCTGTATTTCAAGCCACAGAAGCTTTGCAAATGAAAAAGCAAAATTAATTCTCTAAACAGATGTAGAGAGAGATTTTTCTGAGTTTGTACTTCTAATGTTCAAGACCAAGTAGCTGGTGTAACAAGTATAAAAGCCATCCCCCAAGCTGCTTTTGGAATTAATCAGTGCTGCTTTGGTTCAGATAACATTTACTCATTCAAAATTTACATTGCACCTGTCACTTCTATTGGGAATTCTATTTTAGATTAGAGTTTCTTATGTTCAAATGATTTATGACGTCTGTAATTTTTCCTCTTACTTTTTGGGGGAACCTGTTTCAACGAAAAATATAAATGTAGAGAAAGTTATTTCTCAGAAAATAATTAAATTTTCTGTTCACCATGTGAGACAAATGTACTGCCCACCTTTTTATTTATTTAAATGCTATTTAAGTCTTGCTTGTTTCAATCATGTGATAGCAATCATGTATAAGGTTTAGCACTATTTCCCTATAAAGATGTTCCCAATCAATAGAACTTTAATTCTTCTCTCTGTAGACTTCTAGTCACACTTAGTTTATGACTTCAACGTAGACTTCACTGTGGTTTGTTTTTTCACTCGCTTCATTCAGGTAATATGTAATTCTATTTCACTTTTTCTGATCTTGACTTTGGTATAGCTGTCTATGCAGGGAGTAGATGTCACAGCTGCTTCTGTCAATATTTCCTTTGTGCAGGTGAACTAATGTGGTGGCTATCCCAGACGAGCTGATGGCCCTGAAGTGCCGAGACACTGGATTTGATAGTCATTGACTAATTGGATAGTCATGTAAATAATTGATGTTCTTTGTTCCATAGCTGAGCCTCTCTTCCAAAAATCTTTTTGAAAGCAAAAACTAGAGTGGGAACATGTCAAATTTAAACCACCACACACTATTTGGATAAATAAAGTGGTGTTTACATGAAACCCCAAAACATTATGATCAGTTTTGTGGACACCATGATTCAGGATGCTGGCTAACAGAAGAAATATGCTCAAGCAAAGGGCAGACAAGGGAAACTGACTCAAGTAATGACTAACGAGTTGCATATTTGTATTTGTAGTGTCACTTTCAAAACTTCTTTGCAGTTAAAAAGTAAGGTAATTTTGTATTCACTTTTAAGTACTTACATGTGAAACATATACCCACATTTTAGATCTCTAAAGCACTAAGAAACAAATGTAGTTGTAGTTGGATATTTGATTTTCTTTAATTTTTCTTGTATGCAAGTTAAAGGGCTTTGTAATTTGCTTGTCGTTCACAAAGTTTTACCTCACGGGAAGAAATTTTTTGTGCCTGGTTTACATAATTAACTTTTTGGGAAAAAAGTAATGAACAAAATAGAGAATAAAACATATGGCTTCTTTAGGAACAGAGTGTGTGTTCTGAGAAAATTCTATAGGAAGGTGTACTGCATGAATAGATCTTTAATATCCAAGACAGATGATGTATACTGAAAGAAATGCATCTTTGCTGCATTCATTCACTGCTTCATTCACTTCATACTGACTGAATAATGTATGATTTTGGTATTAAACCTGTAGGAAGAAAGCATTTTTTCACACCTGAAGAGTTGCATCTGAATGCAAATGTCCCACAGGAAAAAATATTGATTAACTTCAGCCTTTCAGACTGAAGGAATTAGTTGCATAACTTGAAAGTGCAATATATATCTTATCTTTAGTTTAGGCTGTTTCCTTACAGTTTACTCAAAAATATAGGTAGGATAGGATGAAAAAATGCTCTTGCAAGTAATGTTCACAAAATCACAGAACGTTTGAGATAGGAAGGGAGGTCATCTGGTTCAACATCCTTCACCAAGCAGGGTCACCTAGAACTTGTTGCCCAGGATCACATTGAGACGGCTTTTGAATATCTTCAAGGATGGACACTCCACCTTTCTGGACAACTTGTGTCAGTGCCCAGTCACCCTTACAGTAAAAAAAAGTTTCCTGAAGTTCAGAGGGAACCTACTGTGTCTCCTTTGTGCCCATTGCCTCCTGCCCTGTCACCATGCACTACTTTCAGAGCCTCACTCTCTTCTTTGCACCTTCCCTTCAGACATTTATAACATTCTCCCTGAGTCTTCTCATCTTTAGGCTGAAAAATCCCAGCTCTCAGTTTTTCTGTGCATGAGAGATGCTCTGGTCCCCTCATCATCATCTTGGCCCTTCACTGGGCTTGCTCCAGTAGATTCATAGCTCTTAAATACTTATCTATTTTTATCTATCTCTGTATCTATCAATTTCTATCATTTTATTCAGGATATGTTTCTTCCATGTTGTAGAAGGCTGCAGTGAACTCTTGTATCAATTTTTTTTTACACTCACATAGAGATAGCAAGCTGTAACTACAAGATATTGCTCTGGTGCTCCTATATTGATAGTCCTGCCATGTTTTTTCTGCTTCTCTGTCAGCTTCAGTGCTATGGTTTGTCTGTGTATTGTTATGTTTGAGCACAGGGTTTACTGACAGATGGGAAGCTGAAACTACCCTTGCATTCTTCTCTCAAATATACCAGTGTGATCCTGGACTAATATGGGCTCTGTGGGACTACAGCAGACATTTTATGTTAGATAGAATTTGGTATAAATTTTAATTAGCTGTATATTTACCTTATACAAGACTCCACGGTGTTTTAATTGTAATCTCCTGTATTAAAAAATTCTCACTCAGAACATTTAAAGATTGTGATATTTATACATGGGCATGTCTTACAAGGGATTTTGACAAAAAAAATCAAGATCAATCCACCAGCCTATTTCACTAAAAATTTTGCTCAAAAATACTAATAAGCATCTCTACAAATACAAAGATTTATAGGAATGAATAAGAGGAATCTTGTAGGAAGGTAAGTTGTTATTTTTAAGGGATCAAGGCAGCATCAGTAAATATTTTTCTAAAATAAGATATAAAATATGGAGTTGTTATAGGGTCTGGCAAGCAAATATGCTTATAGTTTTTTTAGCAGGCTGTTCTCTGCTCCTGCAGTCATTTCCAAAAGTTTTTGCTACTAGCAAAAGAATTATGAGACTGCTCTCCATTCACCACATAAATGATCATAGTTTTGATCAAGAAATGAACATGTGCCACATGATGAAGTTTGTCCTTCCTAGATATCTTTATCAGAGCATGCACATGGCTTGCCCCCCTTTCCTCTGTTGAAAGCAACTACAGTTTTGGCAGGGAAATGATACACTGCGTTCAATGAATGCATCCTACACCCTGAGTATTATCTGAAACAGCTCTGTCAGGCCTGCAGTTTATCATTCTTGCATGGCATGAAGCTGGGAAAACACCAGCTGCAGACTCTCCTCTTCTTTTCTTTCCGCTCTGCTACAATAGTACATTGTTTGTGAGGCTTTCTCTTGACCTTGGACCATGCTTAAGGTGTAGGGTACATGCAAGGCACTGGAAAACAATACATGTCTGATCATAGCTCTGAACTTCTCCCACTCACAGACCCATTCACCAGGCAGTCTCTGTATGGTGGAAGAAGAGCTGGCAGTAGTACAGCTGGTGTGCCTGGCTACCCTTCAGGAAAAACCAGGACACTGAATTCTTTCTGTGCGACATACCTTGGGTCAGTAAGGAGCAGGACAATTTGTGTGATCAGGTGAAGAACCTTCTGTGAAAGCTCCCCAGGACTTTGGATTGAGCAGTGCCTTACAAGCCTGCCTATGTTACCAGCAGGTCCAGGCACACAGTACTGGAGGAATATCCCACTTCTGAGAATGTGGACAGGACACTGCCTCTAAGCCTATACTTCTAGTATCACTCAGATGCCTTCAAGTGTTCTACAGCTGCCCTGTCAGACCAAAAGATGCAAGTATTCTCCAAGTCCCTTGAATATCTTCCTGTGTCGTATTTTGGGTCCACTAGAACATTTCAGATGACCATGGGCACATGTGTTTCTTAATTGTGTTTCTGCCCTTGGGCCCTCCTGATGCTCAAATGTTTGTACAGAGTAGATCCACATTCATTATAATGGAGGCATAAGCACTTCACTGGTCAACACCTACATTTGAGATACCTGAAGTTACATGTATAGTAACTGTAAAGAACATATGTAATTTTGTAATAATTATGTTATTTTAAGTAGTTGACTTTGGAAACAGCTCAGTTGATTCAAGTACTTTTCACATTGCCAGGCTTGCCAGGCCTATTTATATAATATGAACTTTGAAGTCAAAACTTTTTTGTCAGTTACTTCGTATTCTTGCAAAAGTCTGCTTTCTTGGATGATGGCCTTGTAAGTAAACCTAATAACCTACTGAGAAGTAGAAAACACATCACTTTTTTCAGAGGAAATAAACTGTACAGTAAGGCTCAGACATGTTTATTATGGAACAACGCTTGCATTTTTGCTTGCATTTTCTGTTTGTAAGTGTATCAAGCTATGATTACCACCTTGGAGGGAAAGTTTTGATTTTTATCAGTCCTTACTAGCTGAACAGAATAATTATTTCTTCATTTAACTACTTTAAGGAACTAAGAAGTGTGATTATCTTATTTCATATAGGGGTACAATCTTAAGAAATCTTTGATTAAAATATGTAATACCATTACAATAAAAAAAATAATCCTTCATTTATAATCAATTTTTCTACCTGTCAATAATATTTTACTTGCTTCTTTTTCCTAAAAATGTCAATTTCTTCAGTACAAGATCACCTTTGAGATTAAAAGCTTAGCTTGCAAAAATAAGATTTGTAATTTTTGTTTTGAACCTGTCTACATTTCTCACCAAGAATTCCTTCAAAATATTAAAATAGTGAACCTTTAATGTTCCATGATTTCATCTCCCCTTTCCTGTCTAGATCTGTGCTTCTGAGACACCAGGAAAACACGCCATTAATTTGTGGTAATGTATCTCATCCAGGGCATGCTTCCCTCCATTTCACCTTAAGAGGGGGTCTTCCTAGGGCATATTCAATGATTTTACCACAGCTTTGAAGTTCAAAATATAGAAAACATTAAGTCCAGTGGAGAAAGGGAGAAGTCAACAGGCATCTAACCAATAACTTATGAAAAACATGGGAATAAACTTCTTTGCAGAGTAGTGTTTTGGTAATATGATAGTTTATTGTCTCCTGATTACTGCTGGGCATCCTCTCTAACAGGAGACCACTTAAATTTAGATGAAAGAAGTTGGATAGCTCTAGTTTCTACTTGTAGAGTGCTGGGAAAAAAAAAAAAAAAAAAAAAAAAAAAAAAAAAAAAAAAAAAAAAACCCAAAAGCACACAACAGCTGCAAAGGACATCTGTGGTTACTGGGTCTGCTTCCCAATGCCCAAATGCCCTTTCTGGGGCATCTGCTACTAATGGTCAAAGTCATCAGGTTCTCAAGTTGCCTGATTCATCAGATTCTGGAGGGAGGCTTTTTTCTGTTTGGTTTGTTTAGTGGGCTTTTTAGTCAGTGAACATAAAAGTCCACACTTGTATTAATATTACTTACATATGGCATAAGCAGCTAATGAAACCACCAGATCTGTCATTTATCATTCTCTGCTTGAATTACTTTGAGATTTGCAGCCTGTATTGTACCTTTTTTTATTGTTTCGCTTCTGAGATTATGTTGAATATCTGTCTGACCACTACCATTTAATGAAAATTACACATAAAAGAGCTGTCTTAGTAAAGAAGAAACAGCTTCAGTGTTAGGTAGCTCTTTTCCTCAAATGAACTTGTACAATAAAAAAATACAATTATTTTTAGAAAGTTTTTCCTAAATATTATGAAATGATCTGAAATAATTACAAAATCAGTGATGGCGATCCGGTGGCATTTCAAAGTTATGGAATTGCTTTTTAAATGGATGTTCAATGTAGTATCTTTGTTCCTACAGGCTGTAAGCACTGAGCTGAAACTAATAACAGTCAGTTACCAATGGCTTTACCTGACAAGTGAAGATTTACTTAATAGTGTAATAGAACTGGAGCCAGTGATATTTATCATTTTATCTTTCCCTCTGCAATCAGCACTTGGTTTTCTCCAATGTAGAAGAGAGTATGTTTTTAGAGGGTAGATAACAGACTTATTTTCAGTTTTGCCAATAACTTCTGCTTGGTAAGTCACTTAACCTCTGTGTCTAAGTCTCACTAGCTGTTAAACAAAGATAATTATATTTTTCTTCTTTTGTAAATGACCCTTCTGGGCATACAACAGAGCAAAGTAGCACTTCCATAAACATGGCTACAAGGTATAAAAATTACAGAAAACAATAGCTGTCAAATGAAAAGCAGTTTTGGGAATAAATCCAAATGGATAACAGGGACATGAATGCACATAAGCACACAGAAAATGCAACTAACCATTTCTAGGAGAAAAATCAGTGTGATGTAGGCTTATTAGAACTGATCTGAATGGTGTGTGTAGTTATGGTAGGAAAAATCAGAGTTCACTGAAGGCTTAAGGCAACTGAGCTGCTGACTAGGGTGGCAATATGCAGAGAGTAGTGAACTGCCTGCCCTTCAGATGAGGATTGGAAGAGCTGGTCCATCCCCATCTGCTACCATCACAGGCTGCACCCTGCTAAGGGAGGGGTTGAAAAATATGGGAAGGGGTTGCTCCTCCCTCAGCAATAACTTGGGTTTTCTCCCTCATATGGGTAAAGTAATTCCTTCCAGTGTATTCCACAGTCTTTGGCATGGCTCTGAGAGCCTTAGCAGGGTGATAGAAGGAGTATATATAAATTGGTAGAGGGGAGTGGCTGCAGGAGGAAGGGAACAGCCAGGAAGATGAAGTCACTGGAGCAGGGGAGGAAAGGGAATCCTGCAGGGGTTGGTCTTGACTCCCTTTTTCTTGCTTTCCTTCACTTCTTCTGTTTACTCCCATGTCACCTAATCTGCTATTGTAAGATTTTGCTGACTAGCTGAAAAAGCCATCCTTGAGACATCTCCAGGATAGATAATGTGGGGATTAGTAATTAGTATGTAGAAATTTTATAAATAAATTTTATAAAACTAAGTGATGGAACAGAAAAATCAAGGATTATATTGTCCCTTAGGAACAGAATGTACTCTGCTATTTTCTCCGTAGAAACTTCTTTACAAATATTAGTCAGACTTTGGAGTATTTTGCATTATTGATTGTAGTTGTCAGAGGAATAATGAACAGTAATTCACATTGTTTTATGTGTTGCACATTGATGAGATTCAACAGGAATTTTATTATTTAAGTTAGATCGGAGAGCATCTGCACAGTTCCCATCTGTGTTGTGAGTGAATGACTTGCCAGCTGGGTTAGCTGCATCTATGGAAAAATGTGGAGCCTGCCCTCAAGGACTATTTGAATTTCACAAGATGAACTAATACTAGCACATATGTAAGAGAGACAGAATATATACTAACATCAGTGCCGACTATCCTTTTTCTCCAGCCTGTCAGAGCTTGCCAGCTGAAACGAATAACCTCATTAGATTTTAAGGACCATGATGGTTAGTGATTACCTAGTCTGCCATCCTGAACAACATAGCCTCTCCTCACAGTGATTTCGGCCTCAAACTAGTAACTTCTGCTTGTGCTACATACACAACATAAGGAAAATTAGGATCCCTCTCAAACATTGTCCCCCCCACTTCAAAGTTACTGGTGGGGGATTTCCCATAAATTCAACGAAGAGCTACAATGTGGTAATAGTGACTCACTAGGTGGCACTCTTACTTCTAAATCCATACTAAAATAAATCCCAGGCATCTATTTTAAGGCTTTTTAAGGCTTTTGTATTAAGTAAAACACTGGGTTCAGAGGAAGATATTATTCATAGTCCACAAATTCCTTACTGCTTATAATTTCAAAGTATTATTTAGAAGAACTTGGTAATCTGGAAGTCCATTATCCTTTCACTCATGTCTCTTTTTTGCCACATTCTATGGCTTTTTTCAAACCTTTAATCATTTCCAATGAGTTAAAAGTGTAGAACTCGGCTAGATTAAATTAGGCACATTTGGGCTGGGTAGTAGGCTTAAAAGAAAGGAATCTTGATTGAAGTGTTGTGTAACCTTGGAAGCACTTTGCATGTGGGAAGTCTGGCCTAATTGCTAAGATGAATTAGATATGACCTAGATAATTCCTTACTGTTCTCTTCCAGAGTGGGGGACCTGTGGGCTATAGCAATTGGCTTCTCTGTTGCTGAGTGGGTTAAAATCTCTTCTGGGCCAAAGTCTCAGTCAATGACTTCAGTTTGGACCAAATGAACACTGTCCATCTGAATGAGACTGTAACACCTAAAGTGGAGGGATAATTGCTATTTCTAGTGAACCCTGCAGGAAAACTGAAGCATGGTGAGAGCATTGCAGACACACAGCTCTGTGAGCATGTGTGTACAAGTGGCATCTGTATACAAAAATCTTCCCCAGGTTTAGTTTGTGTCAAAGCAAACTGATTGGGTCTCAGTTTGTTACTTAGTCTGTAAAACACTTTAGCAAATCTAAGGTATGAAAAATACTGCAATTCCTTTGTAAGCAAAAAGCAATAACTTTGTAAGGAGCTGACTATATAGAACAGGTCATTCCAGTAGTATCATTAGCATTATTTGCAAAAGTGAGTACGAAAAGGGATAGGCTTTCTATCCCATCATGTTACTAATGTTAGTTTTTAAATTTGCAGTGTACCAGCATTTTTACAGAACCACCTATATGTACATGTGCAAGGTTGCACTTGTGGTTTTATTGTCATATAGATTATTGTGATGCTGTTTTAGGGCCATGCAAGCATATAAGAAAAGAAATATGTAAGTCTATGTACTTCCATTTTGGGTGACTGAGAGTACATCCACATGGGCAAATAGTGCAATTGAAGCAGATCAGAAAGAAAACCAGGTAAAGATAAGGACCCAATGCCCACACCATACTCATCTGCAGGCTGTTGTGTTACTTCAGACTATCTCTGTACTGCACTGAACACCAGTTCCTGGTTTGAATGCACTGTGTCTGTCACTTTGGGGCACAGCTTCTGTTTCAGTTTCATGTGAAAGCAATACAACAATTTCTATGCTCCAAGGCTTCTCCACAATATGAATGTAAGTAAGGATGATCATAAATTGGCAATAAAAGACACTCATGTTCTGAACTAAAATACCAATGCAAGAGCACCCAAGAGCACCCTGGAAATCTTAATTTCTAGTCCAGTGGTAGTATCCACAGGACAGTACTGTGGGCTGTCCCACAGTACTGTCCTGTGGATAGTAGGATAATGGAATGATAATGGATAATGGAAGAGTAGGTAGCCAATATCTTTAGACTGAGGTGGTTTTTTTTTTCTGGAAAAATCCTTTCTGACCGGAATAATCTTGTCTTCTAAAGTTTAGTAGATTTGTTTTTCCATTTTTCAATAGTTTACTCTTACCTTAATAGAAAACCTTTGATGATGAAGCCACACCTAGTGCTTCCAGTGCTTAAAAATATTATTTCTCATTAGAGGGTAATGTTGCATCATTTTCCTTAAGTTATAGTTGGCAATGAGATTCCAGACCACACTGTGTTTTCTAGTTAGACATATATGTCTTTATAAATATAAATAGTTGCATATTCCAAATGACTGGCATTAGCTTTGTATTTTTGCTGCCAGTTTTTTGCTTAATAAATGTCGCTAAGTGACAACCGTGTTTTGTAGATGTGTTTCTGTATTACAATGATTTATTTGTTCAGATACAGCTGAAGCTGTAGTGTGGCAGGACAGGAGCTTTGTTATAACAAGCCTGGTGCTGCAGGGATTCAAGGTGACAGATACAACTCAATACCACATACCCTGAGTCTTCCTAGAAATGTCTAAAACTTGCAACTGCTCATTTATAGACCGTGAATTAAATATATGTTGACACATTGAATATATAATTTTTCTTTCACCAAAAAAATAGATTTGCTATAGTATACTTGAGTGGAATTGCAGTGTCTTCTGGCAAAGTCATCTAATAATAGCCAAACCACTAATACAGGAGAATTAAAATGGTCTTCCAGTTCGAGCAACTGAATAAATACAACACCTCCTTGACAGATACAACACCCCATTTATAGATAAGCTGCTATTACTGGCCTGTGCCTTAATTTCTTCTTTCCTTAAAGGTAACTGATGAACCCACTGAGACACTGAAGAATTATTTACTTTCTATTTTTTGGGTTAAGTTTTGTGGTTGGCAATATAGCAGATTTAATTTTCTGTTTTCTTTTATTAGAGAGGTTGTTAGAGGTCTTGCTTGGGTCCTATGTTTACTGCAAAGCTTGTGCACTTTAAAACTTTTTCACTGTAAAAACCCTGGTATTCTGTTAATAGAACAATAATGAAAAGTTTTCAGGATAGAGAACTATTTTCTGCAAATTTTGTGCCTGTTTCATCCATTATCACATTTGGTTCATAGATTCTTGTGGATAATTTTGCCCCAATGAGGTTGAGACCTCATAGTCTGCCTTCTTCAATTTTTCTTTCAAGAAGGTCTTTTCAGAACAAAATTCTGATTAAAAGAAAAAAAAATATAATAAAGACAGGAACCTCTATAATGAAACAAAAACATTCAGCTGGCATAATTTAAGTAATTTCACTGGAATACTGAAGCTAAGTGAAACCTTCTTTCTTCTGTGCTCTATGCTTGCCTTCAAAACAGTATTAGATATTAGATTAAACTCTCCCAGGCAGCCATTGTTTTATTCTATTGCAGAGTTCCTTGCATATCTAGGCCATAGGAATGTCTCCAATGGATATTACTAGGATAGTAGGTCTTGAACTCAAAGAAACTCTAGGAATTGTAAATTAGGTTTCACACATATGAGACACTAAAATGAGAACCTGTTCAGAGCCTTGAACAAGATTTTATCTTGTGCCTTTGACTCCTTGGGCTCACCAGTGAGTTTTAAATGCAGCATGGTCTCAGACTGTCTCCCTGCTTAGAATGGTGTTCCACATATTGGCTCAGACCTGTTGTATTTTGGTTTTTTTTCCCCTCAGTAACCTATTAGGGAGTAACAATATTCATGTGCCTAAGTGAAATCCCCCCAGAAAATTATTCTGACCTTCATATTATCTCCCTCATCCTCTTATAGTGCTTTGATCAGTGGCCAAATAAGTAATGTTGACAAGTTGATCTTTCAGTTATTATCAATGCACATCTGAGTTAACAACCCATTAAGCAATTCACACATCCCAGAGCCCTGAGTGCTAACTCATGCAGATGTTACAACTGTCCATGTTCTGACCTTGTTTTATCTGCAAGGATTGGAGAGGCGTGCTTGTTCTAATAAAAGTTTATAACACTGAAGAACATAATAACAGTACCAGGAAGCAAAAGAAACAGATCTCACTTAATTAAAGTATTTGCTATTAGTAACTAGTTCCTTTTTTTAACTGGATCTCAAACTGTCCCTTGAGCCATCCTACTGTGAAAAAAAAAAATTTACTTTATGAAGAATGCTTTAAGCCATGTTTTGAACTCAGCTGGGGAAAAAGAGAAGAATTATCTAAGAGTTATAATGAACTGTGATAATTGAGATGTCATTTGTGCTAGGATTTATTAGGAATAAAGAACTAAGCAGAGATAATTATTACATTATGTCATTGTATAAGACTGCAATTTGCTCGTAAATGTTTTGTGCAGGTCTGCTATAGTAGGGATCTCTTTGTGTCAGATGAAAGCCACTCATGCTCAGCTGTCCTGTCTCTGGCAGCGGTCAACAGTGGCTTTTCACATCAAGGGGAGAAGAGGGAAAGCATATCTGATCCTTTCTTGGAGTTCTGTCCCATTTTTCAGAGATTTCTACCACAAGAAATGGCAAATAGATGTTTAAAGCCTCTCCCTTGTGAACTTGTCCAGCCCATGATACCAGCATTTTCAGCATACTGTGACAGAGATTCTACATATTAAACAGTACTGGTTTTGGCTGGAATACAGTTCATTTTCTTTGTACGATATAATATGGTGCTGTGTTTTGGATTTATCAACAAAACAGTGCTGATCAATGTCAAGGCCTTTTCTACTTCTCACACTGCCTCATCAGTGAGTAGGGTGGGAGTGGGCAGGAGGCTGGGAGGGGTCACAGCCAGGGTAGCTGACCCCAGCTGACCAAAGTAATATCCCATACCATATGGTGGTGTGCTTAACACTAAATGCTGTGAGGAAGAAGAAGGTGGAAATGGGGATATTTGGAGTTATGGCATTTGTCTTTCCAAGTAACTGGGATGTGTGATAAAACCCTACAAATGGCTGAACACCTGCCTGCCTGCCCATGGGAAACAGGGAGATGAAGAATTAATCTTTCTTTGTTTATGCACACCTCTTTTATTTATGAATCTGTATTTATGTCAATCCATGAATTTTCTCACTTTTACTCTTCTGATACTCTTCCCCATCCCAGTGAGGAGGTGTGAGTGAGCAGCTGTGTGATGCTTAGCTGCCTGTTGGGGTTCAACCATGACATATACCATATAACTACACGTTGAGTGAATAAACACTTTTGGATTTGCCTTAGCCTACTGTCTGATGGAGTAATTTGTTGTCTCCTGATTGTTAAATGGGAAGAAAGATTGAATAAGTGATTAAAATTCTTGTCTTTTTTGGAGGCTGAGTACTTGTATCATAACCCTTTATGGGAGACGTTGTAGGCCTTGGATCATCTTTTTTCCCTTGAAATTTTTGCGAATCTACTAAATCCTCAAATTGCCATTTGGCAATGAGGTATTTTCACTCAACATTACAGATATGGGTACCCTATGAAGTTGATAATGGCATAATGTTATATTCTCCCTCTTTATCTCAACTTTCTCAATCCTTTCTCCAATGACACTTGCTCAACAGAAGCAAGTTTGAAATCCTAATGCAGGCCATGCTGAGGACACTGGAACTGAAGACTGGAAGGGATGTCTGCTTGGTTGCTTGAGTCTAGGATGTTGCTTGAGTAATAAATTATGCAGATTCATAAAATTATACAGATCATCTGTTTTGCATGATGCTATCCAGCCAAGGCCATGTAATCCTCTCCAGCAATGTTTAACAAACATACGGCTGAAAATAAAACAAAAAATCCATAACCATGTGGTGCCATTGAAAGAAAAACAAAAAAGAACAAAACTGATACATTCTACTACAGTGAGAAGGGTTATGGGTGACCCTAGTCAGGCTGAATCAACCTATAAACATAATTAGTTAACTAATTTGCTAATTTTCTTTTTCTTGTAATTCCAATTTTGTCACACAATCATTTCTATATGCCACCCAAGCATAATTCTAAAACATTTTAGTTTCATTTCTCATGCTATCTTGGAAACTGCCCTGAAAATTAATTTCTTAGTGGCCAGAAGCTTTATTCCAATTTTCTGTCATAGATATATTTTCTGCTAATTATTATTGCTCCTTAATTTAATCTGGGAGACATTTAATTATTTTTTCAATATGCTTGGCCAGACCTATGGTGAAAACTTAACCTCAGACTTTTTAAAATGTTAAAAATACTCTATGTTTTCTCCATTTCAGGTTGTTTTTCTGGTTGAGTAAGTATTTTAACAATTTGGTTAGCTGTGAAGCTTCATGTTTAATCACTTTAATAGGAATATACTAAGAAAAAATATGTCTTTTATGGTACATATAAACAATGGAAAATGCATTTTATAGAAAAAATTCCCAAACCCAAATCAATTTGACCAAATGCTATGACCAAATATGTGGAAAATCCACTGCTAAAAGATTTTCAGAAAATTGAGTGATAAACCTTATAATATGGACAAAATTAAAATTTTCCTATTCAAGATCTTTGTGGGTTTGATAGCTATGACTTAAAGAAAAAAAAATATCTTTTTTGAATCAACAGGATGCTTGAAAAAAGTCTAAATTTCAAACACTAGCAGAAGACTAATGAATGCACTGGAAAAACAAAAAGATTGGTCTGAATATTTTACAAGCTGAGGTTGTGAAATTCTTTGATCAAAGACTCTCAACTATGTCACAGCATTAAGTCAAAGTTTCTCAAGTATTATATGAATCCAAAGAATTTCTATTGTTTTCAAAGGATAATTTTTACAGGCTGGCTTTGAAGTGAGGAAAACACAATTGGGCCTATAAGTAGGTAATCTGTAGAAAACACACCAGTTATAAAATCACAAAAAGCCACTTTTGTTCATTGATAACCATGTGAATATAGGATTTTACACTGAATAGAGTATTCATATATTAAAATACATGCAAAAGTGTTTAGTTTCATAGCCATAATCAGGAAGTAAATTAATGAAAATATAGTGCTTCAAAACAGAAATCAGTGTTGCCTTTTCCTTGGGTAGACAACTGCTGGTAATGGCTGGTCCAGTGTCAATATGACCTGATATAGCATCAAATTGAACTGAAATTAGATCTGTTACTTCCTTACATGATACAATTTAAAAACTTGTTCAGAGATTTTCAGGTTTGGCTTCAATATAACCAATAATTTTGGTTTCAGCTTGCTGGAATATGCTGTATTCCGAATCTCACTCTTAATATTGAAGTCCCTGTACAAAGAATTCATTCACTTTCCAGATGGTACTGGACAATGCAGCTAGATATGAAATACAGTAGTAGATGTACACAAATTAGTAAAGGCTAACACAGACTTATTCTAAGATAAAGATAATAAATTGTTGCGGAACTGTTGTGATGACAGTACTGTAACTTTTTCTGTCACTTACAGGAAGTTAGCTATTGCTTGGACTACACCTAAATTTCAGCTTATTGTATGATAGAGTCTGATAAGTTAGGAATAAAGTTTGCTATATAGGAACAAATTTAACTATATGTACACTGAAACACAGAATTTAATTTAAAATATTAATATAATCACTTCGCTGGTTAGCAAGCAAAATAAAAAGAGGGTACTATTGTTAAGTTGAAATGTCTGATCTGTTTTTCAGAAAAAATTCATTTTTTTCCTTGGAGTAAAAAAAGAAGCTCCATAGAACAAGATATCCCTAATTTCCTAAGATATGTTATGAAAAAATAAAGCGTGATAGATCCATCTGAGGAATTGGATTCTAGCTTCCAAAGAGAGGCATTTGCAGTATGTGTTTCACTTGACCAAATAATGTTAATGGTAAACTAATGCTTTGATAAAAGATCAGTTTGAATCTTGTAGTAACAAAAGGTTCAGCCCGTTCCTTATTTCTCCTGAAATTAGTCCTTCGCTGTGTTGTAGCTTGAACAAGAAGGGACAAAATATCCGTGTTTTGTGCTAGGAAAAAATGCTTTCCTGCATTATTACCTCTGTGCTATTTGGAGCTCTTCTTCCTAAACTCTACCCCTCTCTTATTCCTAAACCTACCTTACTTTTGGTTTGAGAACAGAGAAATAGGAATGGATTGTCCTGAGTAAGCAGCATATGGACTGTCCAGAACAAGTGAGAGATGTACTTGTCTCTGCCAAAAATGTCACCTGGAAGCCCTGCCCCTCCTGGCCCTCCCATGACCTCCTATAAAAAGAGTCCCTCCCCTCTTCCAGTGACGTGCTTTCTTTACGCCATGTCCTTCTGCCAGGACGTCTCCATTTTCTGTGACCTCACAGCCTCTTCCCACCGCACGCACGGGGCCACCATTGTGTTCAGCTGCCACTTGACGGCAGAGAGCGGTCGTTTTGTGCGGCGCTGTACCCCGTAACGTGTTCGTGCGGCCTTGCCGCTGGCTGCTGGCTTTTTGTGACTGTGCGATGCCCTCTGTGATCTCAGACAGGGCCGAGATCGGTCATCAGGACAAACTTCCTCATCTGTCTACACTGGAATGATGCTGTGTCATCACCATTCTCTTTTCACTAAATACACTGGGCTGCAATGTTGTTCCAGCTGATGTTTTATGGCAGGGAGATGATGTTTCTGGAAAGATCATGACCTGTGACTGGCTGCCTATGTGGACCAAAAATGCCTATACAGAGAAAAATGCCTATTTATAAATAAATTTTCATTTCTCTATAGAAGTTTAAATATAAAAGTGTAGATATATGCATAAAGATACATTATATTTCTTTATACTTGCACTTCATGTGTGTATATATAGTATATATACATACACATGAAGCTACGTACATTAAAACATATGTGCCTGAAAATGTAGGTACATAATGTACAAACCTCTTTTCATAATAGCTAATGAAATTAATAAGTAAAGTTTTAATGCGAATGGAAAGAAAATACAGAAAATGTATAAGGTGAGTGTGACATCTCTTATTTTACAGGGCTGGTGAACAAGCTCTGACCTCTTGGGATGGAGGAAAGTTCGTCAGAGGAGTGGGGGCGGGTGGCATCAGAAGGGTGGATAGCCACAAGCACTTTGGCATGCACCAAAAGCCATGGAGCCATAGTCCAGCAAGGAATCCCTGTGCAGTCCCTGTTACATGCAAAGCAAAGATGTGCAGTAAACTGGCCCTGCATCCAGCCCCACTGCAAGGATGGCCATGCACTAAGGTGGGCTTTGGGGCTTTGCATCTTTCTGGAAGACAGGCAACACTGCCTGAGAAAATGGAAATTCTCAGCTTCAGGAGAGAATGTAAATGAAGACAATAAGGAAAAAATGCAAAGTGATTCCTGAAATTCCCAAGTGAACTAGGAAAAAAGTAGCCACTGATTCATTTCTGAATCAGAAATACTGGAAATTGGTATTTTGAGGTAGGTTTCACTCAGAAAAGGCAGGTGCTGGTGGTGGGGTGAGCTTCCCCTGTGGGCTGTGGAGAGTTTACACCTACCCCTAGAACCATTACTGAGTGCACATTGGTATTATCTGTGTTTCCGTGTCTTTGAAGAAAATCAGCTTCTAGAGAGTTTCAAAAACTCCAGCTAAGTGACTGAGGTGTGCCACAGTCTATTCACCTTCCTGTCTGGGCCTAAGGCAATCAAAGGAAGGAGAATGGACACAGAAGAGAGAGCAGTCTTTGAGGGAAAAAGGAAAAAAGCTGGAGAAGCCTGAGAAGAAAACAACTGCCTTCATACCCTCTTTGTTCATGACTTAAATTGCTAGTTCAGTGTTTCCTTTCTTACACGTGTGTACTAGCTGCTGGTTGGTAAACATGTCTGTGCTGCTACTTCTGTTAAAACTTCATTATGCCTCTGGGAAGGTGGGAAGCTTTGGGGGCATAAATCCTGTGTTAGAAACTGCTAAAAGCCAAACAGAAATAGCCTGAACAAAAGGCAAGAGGAAACTTGAATGCTTATAGCTTACACAAGGCTGCAGAAAAGCACACTAAAAGAGAAAATGATTAGAGGTGAATAAAACATTGAATTCTTCTTGTAAATATTGATGTTTTTCATATATTTAGAAGTACTGAAACTGTGTGCTTTAATAATATGATTATTTTTCATTTTGTTTCTTCACATTTTAATGACTGCATTAAAATGTCACTGTTTACATCTCTACACATTACCAGTGAATATTTTTATCATTTTATAAGATTTATTTGAGGTGATTTTGGTCTGGAAGACTGATGGTAAAACCCAAACATAATTATAACTTCACTATTCTGATGAAAATAGTTATTAGAACACATGGTTTTCCAGCACTGTGGGAAGATGACAGAGGATAAAAAGAGAATGGTTGGGGAATTATAGGGGAAAATACTGTTGCTACTCTCTGGATGGCACGTGGCCAGCATATGTGACCTCCCACACACAATGCAATCTCAGGGGTCTAAATGAAGGGTGGAGTGGAGTGGAGACACTACAGCCAGGCTCTGTCAAAACCCTTGCAGAAGAGGGGATTCAGTGGTACTTTCTAGCTGATAAGCCCCACAGCAGGGAAAACCAAGGGAGATAAGGGAAAATGTCCTGCTCTTGAATCAGCAACCACGGTGAAATCACTCTCTTCAGACTGATGCATGTCTCCATCCCAAGGTTATCTTGGGTACTATCCTGAGATACTCACCCTCAAGGTACAACCACCCCTGACTGAGTGAAAGGTATGACCAAAATCCCTCAAGCTCCAACTAAACATAAAGAAATTGCTTAAAAGTGAGTTAAAAATGGGGAGAAATGAGAGGGGGGACTCCACCGTAACTTCTGGGATCAGTTGATGGGCTGAACCTGTCTCCTCCCCCATAGGGATGCCTATTGGGTAAGAGCTATTCTCTATGTATGCTGAATGGTTATCTAGAACTATTGTTTATTTTGGATTAGAACTTGTTATTGCTTTGATTTAATAAATTGCTTTAAATATATTTTTGCAGTCTGATACTATTATTGGTAATTCTCAAACCTTAACCTGTCACAATTTTATTAATAAAGAATGCTATTCTGTGAACTGTTAGTGAGTCCTTCAAGGGCATTGGCAGTTGCCAGCAGTGGGTAGAGGTGTGGAGACCCAAGAGGAGGTTTCTTTGTTTGGTGTGTGACCCTGAACAAGTCAGTGGAACCACCCTCAAATCTAGTGAACTGCTCAGTGAAGGGTGCCCACAACAGGACACTGGTCAGGCACAAGGGTCACAGCTTTCCTGGGGTGCTGACAGACTAATCAGCACTAAGGGTTTGAACAAATCTCCCCTTTTCACACTAAAAACATGTACAGATTATTCTTTACTTTCATTCATACTCTTGACATCAGAAGAAGTAGGAATGAATAAACTTTCAAACTATTCAACACTTTAAACTTCCTATTTGTGATTTCAGTTGCTTTGCAATTTAGCATTCAGTGCTTTTCCCTTCCTTAGTATTTTATGTTCTAAGACAAGTAATGAACTACTAATTTCTTCCTCAGCAAATACGGAAATCCTGTCTGGAGAAAACTGTCACCAAAGACAAGAGGGAAATAAGAAATTTGCCTTCATTCTGTTATACTGGTGTGTCTGCCCAGGAACAATGTTTTCCTTTACCTGGTTATCTGATTCAAAAGATTCTATTAAGATGTAACAATTCTGAAAACTGGATTTTTCTTTTGTCTAACAAATATTTCTGCTATTAAGCTTTCTTCTAGGCTATAAAGGTACAAGAGATTTACTAGGGATTTTCAGAAGCCTATGGAACACCTTTTAACTATATATTTATTTTACCTTTGTAAAAGTGGACTTTTTTATTTTACCTTTGTGTAGACTCTAGCTTCTGGAATTGGATGACATTTCAGTACTGCTATGGAAGAAAATAATCTTAATCAATACAAAGGCATGAAGAGATTTCTCTATCACTCTTTAGTGATTTAATTTAAGTATCTTTCAAGGCTTACAGTCTTACGTTTTTACCACTAGATTTTTAGGACCATACTCATAGTTTTGAAACAATTTTCCAAATTATCTTCTCTGATGTTTACATATTTGAATAGGTCTTTTTTCCTATTATGAAACATTTTTTTCTCCATCTGAACAGGACTACCAGAATGTAAGGCAAAAGATACAAACCTTGCATGAATTGTGAAGTTATGTTTCCATGTTTGCTATGGTATGAAATGCTCTGTGGTAGAGTCATGTGGGAAAAGCATTCTACTTATTCATATGAACTAATTTAAAATATCTGCCTGATTCTTGCAAAGTTTTCCCTTTGACATCCTGAATTTCTCATTAAAGGGATCTGTGAACTAAACATTGTATTTACTATCTGCCAGTGTTTAATATGCTGCTAATCTGAGGAAAGAGGCAGCTGCCACTCCTGACTAGAAATGCTGCATATGGAACTTGTGTCAAGATCTTTATCTGAGGCCAGGTGGCATCTCTATTGAAACCAATGAAGTTCTGATGAGCCAGTAAGGCAGACCTTGACAAATTATGTAGCAGGACTGTCAGTGAAAGGGTGTTATGACAACTCACAGGAGGAACACTTAGAATACTATTTTAAAATTAAAGAAATACTTCTTTTATTACTCAACAGACTTGTTTCAGTCTGTTCTCTCAATGGTAAATTTTTTCCAATTTGTCTTGCATAAAGAAGGATGACAGAAGCTGATAAACTAAAGGGGAAGGCCCACCATAAAGCTTAACAGAATCAAATAAAATAGGGATAAAATATGGTACTGGATCAGATTAGAACTTACAGACAAAACAACTGCATAGAAAGATGTGATTGTTATCTTCTTTTGAAATTCTGAGACAGAAAAGTGGAAAATTTACTACAGCTAAAGAACTCTGTGGGAAAAAAAATTCCATAGGAGACTGTAACTTGAAGATCCTAAGGACTTCTGGGACAAGGGAGGGGCCATGTAATAGCAAGACGAGCAGGGCTTTCCCTGGAAGTTGGCTGTGGAACACGCATCACTGCATCTCTGGAAGCAGCCTTACTCTGCTGAAGCTGCACATGTGCCATTTGGCAGGGCTGCCTTTGGGGAATTACTGCCAGTAGCTGGCTAACAGGCGTAGGAAGTAGATACTGAGTTTTTCTTTCTTCTCTCTGGTGCATGTGAGCTTTGTTCTCTCTCTTCACCTACAGATTTTTCATAAACCTTGTACTAATTTACTGGTCTGGCTACTTCTAAATTCAGCCTTTAGATTTGGCTGAAATGGACAGATTTACTCACACCCTTTCCTGGCAGATGGGCACAGTGAGATAGACAGAACAACTGTTTTGTTTGGCATTGGGGCGAGCAGAAGTTTAGATATGAAGAGACAGAGATCAGTACTTTCTGAGTGTCACCTGATTGTGTGAATGGATCAAACATAAACTAATGTGGGAAATAGTGCAGAGACAGTGAAAATTGATGAAAACACATAGCTGGACTGAATTCAATTTATAATTTCTGTTAACATTGGATGAATAGATATTTTGCAGGACTTACCTAAGGCTTTATGCTTCTCTAGCTCTAGATCCATCAGAAGTTGGCTTATGGAGGTGGGATAAATCATAGAATCACTTAGGTTAGAAAAGACCTTTAAGATCATCATATCAATTAACCCAGCACTGCCATGTCTACCATTAAGCCTTGTGACTAAGAGCCATATCTGCAGGTCTTTTTAATACCTCCCAGGCATGGTGACTCTGCCACTTCCCTGGGCAACCTGTTACAGTGCTTCACATCCATTTATCATCATCATCATCATCATCATCATGACATGCTCCAAGTGAAACTTTAACAATTACTGCACTCAGTAATAATGTTCCAGGATGTTCCCTTACCACTCCAGTAAACATTTTCACAGCTTCTGCTCCCTGTACATGTTTTTTGTGGATCTCCAGACAGGTTATAAACTGCAGGAACTATACATAAAACTGACTTCTTACATGATAGATTTAGGGGAGTTAAGTAGGTCACTAGTGTGTTGTAAAGAAAAACTGCAGCAGAGAAGCTTGTTCATACTTGGAGTCTTTCTTCAACAAAGTATAAGGAGTGTCAGAAATTAGAAAGAAGATGAATGAGAACTTTCTGACTGCCAGCCCTATGCATGTTGCTCTGATAGGAATAAAAAATTATTTTTTTCTTTTCAGGGACACATTAAATAATGTATTGTGCAATCTTTTAGCACAGCTCTTGTACTGACTTTTTTTTCATTTCATTTTGCAACTAAATATTGTGACAGTCAATTATTTCTGTCAGCATTGCATAATTGCAAGTGAAATGAACAGACTCATATGTCATAGATGATTGAATGGATAACTGTCCTAGAGGATTGTAATAAGACTTTAGGAATAAGCACAAATGCATTGAAGTTGGCAAAGATGAAAGATGCAGCCTCTGCTTTTTGCTCTCCACGTCCATGTACCTTGTACCAGCTTCTTCCACTATATTTAGGGCATGTCATGTGTACTGCTCTCCAGTAGGACTGCCATGAGTTTTTGTTTCCTACTTTCAGGGATTCACATTTTACCTCTCTAATAGACTGGAGATTGAGGCAGAATGGTGAAGTTATCATGATAGAAAACACAAGCAGGGTCCTCAGCTTTGATCCAGACTTTTGAAAACAGATGTCTGCTCTAAAGTGGCATAACCATTGTTATCTACCAGGTTGTTAATGCTAAGAAGTAATCACATGTTACTTTGAAACCTGTGATTGAAGTGGATTTTCAATATCCTTTCTTTCTTGTCTAACCATTCAGAGGTAAGAGTCCTGATTTTCCAAGAGGGAGACATGCATATCTGTATTTTGGAAATAATGGGATATAGATTATGTCCATCTAACCTTTTTGGCTTCTTTTGCACATTGGGGCAGTTGCAGTAGAAAAGACTTGGCTTTGTGCTTCTGAATTCCCAAGTTCTCCAGGGATGAACACCAGAGTGAAGAGAAGTTCTCGGCCATCAGCAGCAAGCTACAGGCAGCCAAATGCCTGCAGCTGCTCAGCTGCTGCTCCACCTGTCAGCTTCTCTATGGATGGACTAAAAGTTGTCAGTTCAGCATGAAAGAAAAAGAAAAGGCAGAGCTGGCAGTATACTAAACTGATTGCTTTTGAACACTGATGAGCTGTGCTGGAATCAGTTTTTGTTTCTAATAAGACACAGAGGTTCCCTGTTTGCCTTATTCCCTGTGACTGAAAACCAAGACTTCATTAAGATAGAAGATCCACTGATTCCTTGCAGGTGTGAGAACAGATTTTGTGATTCATTTTGTGTGTTGCTGCACCTATTCAATCTGTCTTTAGTTCGCCTGGATACTTAAGTGATGCTGCGTTTGTCACTACAGTTTGAACAAATCCCAGGAAAAAGCAATCAAAGTAAAGGCTTAAGAATAGTAGGAGAGAGAATGGAAAATGTCTCTTTTTCATGCATATCTTAGTGTACTGACAGTAAGAATTTTGTAATCTTTTGTGAAGCCATTGCCATCTGGCACTTATTATTTTCCTTACAGATTCTGATCAAAGTGACGTAAGGATACCTATGCTGTGTAGTGAAGAGATATGCAACATAAGCATATTAGGACACTTGAAGAACTTTTTCACATAAAAGTCTCCACATCAGATTATCTCTTATGGAGATCTATGCTGCCAGGATTAGACTTTTTTTTCAGTAAGTTTTCTTTTTATTGCAATTTGCTAAACTTTGGTTTTCAACTTTTTTTAAAGCCTTAGTTTCCATGAGAAAAAGCTTAAATAGAAATCCTACAGTTTAAAACACACAGAGATACAAAAAGAAATAGAAGAACCTTAAATTTTAAGCCATTTCTGTAGGGCTTATTGGGATCAAATGCATGAGTTTTCTAGCTGAAGTTGATAATTACTGAGCATAAAACGGGGCAAGCTCAAAATTGAGTCTATATTTATGCAATGTGTGTAAATAAGACACTCAGAAATGCAACACTGTGTGTGCTGTAGTTGAGATTACCCAGCATGTGGAATATGTATGTGCATATATTATGTAGTAGTATGTCTGTTTTGTGGTTGTGTTACAGCTCTGGTGTACTGAGGCTCTCAGTGCACAGATGTACAACATGCTGTTGCCTTCTGTCAAACAGATGTTAGTGATGTGGTAGTAAATGTGGTAAAAAATGCAAGATTCTTTGTCATTTGGTCAAAAAAGCAAGATCTACAGGAAGGAATGATGAAGATAAGGAATCTAGAAGTTAATCCTCTGAATCTGACAGGATGGCATAACTCAAATGAAAAATACTGTCTCTGCTCTGGATAGCTGGGAAATTCTACATTGCTAAATTTTGGAAGGCAGAATAAACTAAAATTATTGTATAAGTTGTGAGTTTGAACTATTCAAGTGTTTAAATTCAATTTTTTCTACCAAGGAAGGGAAGCATCAAGTGAGTATCATTTGTGCATCAAATTGGCCCTCATGACTCTTACTAGACAACAAACAATTTTGCAATGTCAATAATAATGTTAGCCACCACTTCTTTTCCTCAAATAACATGTGAAAAGAGATACAAAAGCAAGGAAATGTGGTTGTCATCCACTATGACACAGTGTACTACCCAGCAGCATGCTACCTTTAAACAATGTTGTAGAGTTACCATCAACCTGCTTAACTTAAAAATACAATGTACTCTTAAAAGATTGGGTCAGTGTAGAGTGAAATAATGAAAATAAATGATGCACTTCACAACTATGCAGTGTGGAAGAAATGTTGACAAAAAACAATCTCTCTAAATTAACAACACCCAGTAATGAAGCATGTGCTACTGGAGTGTCTGAAACAATTACAGACATTGATATGCATGAAATTATTCAAAATGGCTCAACATACTATGAATAAATATGATGTGGCAGAGGATACTGGAAATTGTGCAAGTGTTATGAACAGCTTAATGTCACTGTTCAGAACTGTAAAACACATTTGGAAAAGTTACTAGTAAGCATATTTTTATTTATCCCTATTGCATATTGATTAACTTTTAAATCATATGCTCTGGAGCAATGACATATAGTTCCTTTTTTTTCTATTTTATTTTATGCATAGCATTTTCTTTATCCTGTGGAAATAACTAGAATATGTGGTGACTAAAGTAAAACAAAAGGCAGATGTGTATATGAAAATATGTGAATTTTTTCCAGGCTGTTCATTAACTACACAACATTCACATCAGAAGTAGTACTCTTCCTCCACTCTCCCAAGGTTCCATACCATATTTCAGTGCTTGTAAGAAATTTCTGTGAAATTTGAGTCAGCTATTCCTGTTAAAACTGTACCAGGAAGAAAATTCTTGGTACAGTTCAAAGGAAAATGCTATTATTGCTCAATGTCTCTTTTTAAGGAAATTATATGTGTCCTTTTGTATCAGCTGCTTTGTGTGAGTCAGAACAAAAGTCCCCTACCTCTCCAAAACTGAGGTAATTTAAAGCACTAGTGTAAAAGCAATTTCCGGTACTTCACAGTTTCTCTCTGGACCACCTTAGGATAGGATAGTTTAGAGTTCTGACTTTTGTAGCTGGATTCCATTGCTCATCCTGGAATTTTACTTTGTTTCTATACATCTTTTTTCCAAGTAGTTTACTTTTTCTGCCCTTTATTATGTTCTGGGCCTGAAAATCTCTTTTGAAACTTTCAACCAAAAAAATGAACTTCATATCATTGCCCCTGGAAATAGTTTGCCAGTTTGGGTCCAGTACTGTAGGTCAATGACCCAGTGATGACATTATTTCTATACACTGTCATTCAGGAGCCTTGATGTTTTCTTTCTAGCCTCCATACTTGTCAGTCATCTTGACACACTCCTTCAAAATGGTTTCAGTGTAGATTCAAGTTCCCAATTCCTTCAAATGAAACATAGCATGTGTTCTCCCTACAGCTTGAATATCTGAACTTCAAACAAAACCAGATTCTAGGAAAAGATGGGATTACTTTACTGAGTTACTCCGTCCTGGAGGCTTCACTTCAAGTGACCTGAGGAAAGAGATTCATTTTATAACTCCTGAGCTCTATGAACAAACTTTTTCTGGAGTTGGGCTATTCTCCGTCTGTGGTAACTGCAAGGTGCTTTTTCAAAGCAGACACTGATGTCAATCTAAAATTGCACTCTTACATATGTACCTGAAAAAGTAAGTGTGAAAAACAGATTTCAGGACTTGAATGGTAACACATCCATCCCTCAGACTAGTTCTTTGTCAGCCAGGGTAAAACCAGCCCACAGGTACTACTCTTAAAGTTTTTTTCAGAGCAGGGCTGCAAAATCACAGTGGCAATTTAGATAATGTAATGAATATAGTTGAAATAGTAGTCTTTGAATCCTGAAATTGGTTCTGAAGTAGAAACCATGGGGTATTCTCATACATGTTCTGTTGTGGCTGATACTACAAGAGCTGTACAAGTGAAAATGATTTTAGGAAGAAGGGAGGGAAGGGAAATAGGGATAAGCTTTCTAGGGGAAAGAGGCACTAAACATTAGTAAAGCTGCAGCTTTCATCTTGCTGCAGAAGGCACGTTTTAGGGCATGAGTTATAAATTATGGTATCATCTACAAATTATGCTCTATAAACATGTAATATAAAATATAGTGTGTAGAACTATGGGACAACTTCTTCTGGAGCTAAAATAGATCCACTTTGCACTTCATTTTGTGGAGTATAATTTTCTGCTGATATCCAAGAATAGAAAAGATGTTTTGAAATCATGAAAGGAGTCAATATGAATTAGGTTGTTATCTACAATAACACCAGAATTTGCCCCTAGATCACCTTGTTTATATTTTCTTTGTGATGCAAATAGTGAAAACAAAAAATTATGAAGGTGCAATTGTTCCTAAGTATAATTTTGTAATAATACTAGCTATAGTCCTAAATCTGTAACCATTATTCTGTATGACTTCTCGTGAAGAAAAGAGAGCAATCTTTTACCTTAAAAGAAAAGGAAAGATGTACCTGTGAAAACTGATCAGTGTGTAAAAAAAAACTTTATAATTTTTAGCTTTATAAGCTCTGGCTGTATTGTAGACACTAAGTGATTTGGTCCCATTATTAATTTACTTACCAACTCAAGCTTCAGCTTTTATTTGCTTTGATAGAATTCTTTAGTTAGGATTTATAATTGGAGAGACAGAGGATCTCTTAGACTAAATAAGGATTGATTATTAGTGGTGGCTAATTTGATTTATAACCAATTCAGTACTGAGAGTCACCACCCTGATGTATTTCTAGTTTAATTTAATATTTATAGAGAATAAGGCTGTAAGAAACTTCAAAAGGTCATCTAGTTCAGCACTCAGTACCAAAGCAGGAACCCTGTATCCATGTCATTAGTATTAATAGTAACTTAACTTTGATGTAATATTTTCTTTATTTCTCATTGTTGTGTTAAAAAATGTACAACTTGCATTTAATCATAGTGTTCGCAATAAGCCACATCTATTCGATCTTTTGTTTTTCAAGTAGTCAGTCTAAAACCTGAACTGCTCTCCTGCCCTTCTGATCTTCACATGGAGTCCTGCCTTCCCCAGCTAATTAAAATAGTGGTTTGGGGGGGGAAAAAACAAAACCAAAACTGTTTCTAATTCTGCCTATCTTCAGAAAAATAGAATTGTCAAAATAAATCAGATATCCTCTCACCTAATCTTCTCTATCTTTAAAACAGAGATATGGATAGCCTCCTTCTTAGAATAGTCTGTCAGGGTATCTTTGCTCAAAGTATCCCATTTTGTTATCAAGGCCAGTTTTGCTTCGTTCTTATTTTGGCTGTTTAAATTTTGTCTGTGTATTCCAGGTAAGCTGATGAGGGTGGTGCCAAGGGGGTGCCTATATACAGTGTTCAGTAACTGAGCAGATTTGGGAACTGCAGGGCTTTTTTTGCAGGTAGTTTAGAGGCATTGTCTTGCAACTGTTCATGTTATGAGCTTATACACAATAATGTTTATATGCTACATTACAAGTGTTTTAGAAGAAGAGGATATAGAATATAGTCTCAGATAACCTTGATATTTGAACTCAAAGTATATTCTTTTGGAGATCCTTCAGCTGCACTTCATCAAGGTGAAACACATGGTATTTATGTGAGGTTTTCTGTGTTTACCTTCTAATTTTACATCAAGAACAAAAATTGGTTTAGAGTATGAGATGAAAAATGGAGCAAGGATTTATGAAGCGCATGAAAATCACTGAGCGGATAATCTTTGGCTACAACAAAGAATTACGACCCAAAGAATTCCAGTGGACAGCACTTTATCAACAGCAGTGGCTGTTTCTTTTCATAGAGTCTGTTTAACAAAATGTTTTCTATTCTGTGTTTCTTTATTACAGGTGTAGAGATAATTAACAAAAAAAGATCTATTCTTCCTTTGTTATACATGTGGAGATAATTAAACTGCAGGCAATAGAAGGACTTTGTGACACTTGTGGGCAGTGGGTTTGCATCTGGTTAATACACTTTAATAGACAGGCTTGAGTTACTCATGGAACTTACGGGATAGATAAGCTTTTGCTTATGACAAGGAATTGTTGTGCTTCAGCTGATGATGAGGAGACTCAGCTAGCACAAGCTATAATTATAAATATCCAGGTTTTCCATCATGCTTTGTTGTGTACTCAGAGGATGGAATAAGGTTTCCTATCGGACTTGAGATCTTCATAGGTTGATGCATCCCAGTTGCATAGCATGTAAGAAGTCCTATTATTCTCATTAATTTCATACACTGATTTAATCTATATTGTGTTATAAACTATGTGATGCCACTGCATTGACTTTGGAAGTATTACATTGCCACAAAAATTTTCTAATGTGTGGTTGTTGAAAGTTTATGTTCAAAGTATATTCTGACAAGGAGAGGTTTTGGTGGCTGTCTCTAAAGATGTAAGAAGAACTATGTTATTACCATTATTTTATTTATTAATTTTAAAAAAATTAAGTGAGGGTTTGGTTTTTTTTT
>WBNO01016355.1:44120-56162 GCA_013400575.1 Peucedramus taeniatus | reverse complement strand
GATCCAGAGATTGTTTGCCTGCCTTTCTGCTCTCTGCACAGAACAGAAACCCCTGCAGATGTACAGAGCCTGTAATAAAGAATTGCAAAGCAGAGCCTTGCTGCTTTACAGACAGTTTTGAGAAAACGGCACACGATAGTCTTGTAAACCACCATCAATTTATCTGCCATTCATGCCACATGCCACTGGGCAGCAGTTTTATTAGGAATGCAATGTTGTAAGTTTATACATGCAGGGAGAAATCACTTGCTTGAGCACTTAGCATAACTGATTTGCACTGCAGGAGATGCATTGGCAGGTGGTACTGGTGAGACTAACTGTACAAACCCATTTTTTTCTATTAGCTAATCCAAGTATGCAACAACTATACTTCACTAACAAATCAAGCAGCACAGAAGAAGTATAAACTGATTTTTATGCTTCTAAACTTGGGTATTATAAACAAAATGCAAGCATGGTTGGAAAATCAAATTTATACTTGAAATAAAATAGATTAATCTGGAGTATGTATCATATTATGTTCCTATTCAGTATTAATAGAGCAGAGGAGACAGAAAAATGAAATCAGTATAGCCTCATTTAGCACAAAGTTTTAAGAGATGATGCAACTTCCTGGTCTTGTAAAACTGCCCAACCTCTCTTTAAGGGAGGTGTGGAAACAGATGCAAAGTCAGAATCACAAGAGATGCAAGATTTCCATGTTTAGTAATTCTCTTTTTGATGACCTATGACCCTGATGTAGACTCCCACCTCTAGTGATTTGACAGTCCACTAAAATCTTTGGATTATCAGTGGTGGACAGTACAATGATCTCTTTATTACCTCTCTGTCTACAAATTTTCCTTAAATTAGTCTTGTCAGCAAAAGAGCACAATTGCTGTTTGATGGTTACAACCAGGAGGTACACCTGACTGTGCCCTGTCAACTCTAGGAGGTTGAAAAAACCTAGTATCTTTTTTTTTTTGACTATGGAACCAAAAAGCTTGTCTAGGCTGTCACACTTTACAGGTCTAAGTCTGCATCCTTGACATTTTATTTCCTGAAACCTTTAAAAGTGGGAAAGATATTTTATAATTGCTTCATCACCCATTAATCCTAGAATGGAAATGAAGAAGTATTATTTCTGTGGATCTGTTAGTAAGAACATGGTGTTAAGGGAAGATATCCTCAGACTTGAATTCAGAAGTTTCTAATGTGCTCTATTATATCACTTCTGACCTGTATTCATTAAGATATTTACAAATCTAGGTTTAGACCAAGAGAACTGAGGTGAACTCAGTCAATCTCTCTCTGCTGTTACATTTAAAATCAAAATGAAGCACATCATGTTAAATTACACTATTTTCTAAAAACAATATAAATTTTAGAGGAAAAGTACTGCAATACACCATTCAAACAATGGGTGCCTGAGCTAAATGCAAGCAAACAAATCAAGCTGTAAATGAACTGATTTATCTGGAAAAGACAATTTTGATCAGAGAACTCGTCCCTCCTCTAGTAAAATTGCTGTATGAAATTTTGTGTAAAATTTCTGTCCAGTATCAAATGTAATAAAATTGCTATGTGCAAGATCTTGAATGTCTGGCCAAACATTACAGCATAATTTTAACCATTGTCAAATTGAGGCAATTTGTTGATGATTTTACAGGTATTGCAAAGTGATAAAAAGTTTTTACTACAAATGGTAGTCCAATGAGTCCTTTTGTAGGTGTTATCAAAGTTCCTATAGAGAAGTTGTCTTTCACAAACATCTAATAGTGGTAACAGAACTTGACAGTTTAATCCATTCACTGCACAAGTTTTGCGAGAATATTGTGTAAGAACAGATAGGGTTTGTTTTAGTGCTAACACACTTGAAAAAGACCCAAACTGTCTCTGTTGTTCATAAACAAGGCTTTAACTTAAAGGAATAGATAAGATTTTTATTTCCCATCTGGATCCTAGGAAGGCTTTTGGGGAATGAAAACATTTCATATAGAACATTTAAATGGGGACATATAAAAAGAGAAGCCACACAAAAAGATCTCTTGGCAAAGTTAAAAAAAAAATCCAGCAGTTCCTGGTGAAGGAACCTGCCTGGAAGAGTCAAAATAAATCATGTCTACACAAAAAGTCTGTCTCCTAAGACTGCCAAGGGAATTGAGAACTAGACTTCATTCCACATGGACACCAGATGTCAGTTATCTTATAACCACATTGTATAAATACACCTATAAACATTTAAGCAAGAACATCTTGAACAATTCAGTTGCATTTGCTCGCTTACACCTTCCTGACACTTGAAAAGTGCAAGCGTAAACAACTAATGAAGAGATGGAATTACAGAAATGAGCTAAATGATAGACTGTGGAACTATAAGTAAGACATGTAAACTGAGCTAAGACTCTCAGATTTGCAGGCAAGTACTAGAAGAATGTTTAGTGACCACCAAAGAGTCATGACTTAAATTCAGTATATATTCAAATATACGAAACTGAGCATTTTGACAGAATGAGGAGTAAACTGACAAGAAAAAGTCAATAAATTGTGGTAGAGTGAGAGTGATCTTTCTGTCCATTTCGCTACATGTCATTTTATCTTCAAGGAAATCTTTGAAAAGATCTATTAACTCCTCTCATCTTTAGTTCAGCATTGTTTTCTCAGCTTTATGGAGTTCCATTAGGGTCAACAGCATATCAGTCTGAAAGTTATTTTAAAATTTAAGGAGGAAAATCCCACTGAAATCTGACATGGGTTTAGTGAGCAAACAACCCGAGTACAAAACAATTATACAGATCTTTGAAAATATTAGAAGAGTTAGGCACTTAGAAACAAACAGTGCAATAATATTGTTATTGGGGTCCAGGGACTGAAAGAAAAATTAATCACTCGCACATTTAACAAATAACATTTTGGATACATTATAGGAAAACTACTATCAATATTGTAATAAATAAATTTTTTAGCATTTATTAAGCAGGCACTAAGCCACACTTTGTCTTACCAATATTAAAGCTGCACTAAATGCCACTCAGTACCATAGGTGTGCATCCCTGTACCAAAGTCAAATTTACTTTGAGTCAGTTTAATTATATCACATAAGATTCTTGTCAGGAGGAGTATTATTTCTCTCATGTTCCAGATATTTGTGTGTGTGTGTGTAAGCATGAGATCAAGCTACAGTATTCTTAGTTATTACTAAACTTATTAGCTGGAAACAGAATAGATTTGGTGAAAGGCTGAAGGGCAAATACTGGACAGTTTGGAGAGTTTTTTGTGATATTCTAGATGTAATCAGCTTCATAAGTTCCCCATTTTCTTCCCTGGTAAAAAGTCTTTTTTTTCTGAACTTAGGGTTCATAATTGCTACATTTTTAAGTAGAGCCGACTGGTTTCCCCAGAAGTGATTTTCCAAAAAGCAAAGTCTCTTTAAGGTCAGAATGTTTTAATAATTAATCTTATTTCACTCAATTCTTTCTCCCCTGCTTTTTATTACCATATTTAGAACTAAATATTATCCAAATGTAAAGAAGAAGGAAAAACTTTAACTTGCTCTTTTAGACTGAAAAATTTGATCATATGAAAAAGAGTGTTTTAAAAATCATGGTAATTTGCAGCCAAAAGCTGAGTACGAATTCACAGGAATTTATTTAATTAAACAGATTGTAATAACTAAACACTATTTTAGACTAAATACCCTGATACAAGACCTGAAGATTCTGGAATTTAGTATCCAGAGCATGGCCCAGTCAAATTAATAGAATTACCTGATAATACATTGGCTTTTGAATCACAGTGAATTTTTCTCTAAAGCTTTCACGTTACGTTTGCAGTTCTTTTCCAGTTTAGACACATTTAAGACACTGCAGTGACTTTACCAGAAGTTTCTGACCTTTCAGATAATTCATGAAGTGTAGCATCATGAAAATGCCAAAAAAAACTGCTTCCAAACCTTAATTGATGTCGTGATGCAATTTGTATGAATCAACACATTCAACCCCTCTTACAGGCACAGAGATTCCAATAATATTGCAACTACATTTAATAGGAAGAGATTGAAGATGTGATGTCCCCTCCGAATTCCTATTCACTTATCCTCTAACATTACACAAATAGTTTCCACAGTGACTGATTTTATACTGGAATGGAAAACATCCTTTGCATCTACCTTATTTCTTCTTTGGAGTTTAATATTTAAGAGCACTAAGAAGAATATGTAGAGCACTGAAGTGGTAGCAAAGGTATACACTTAGGATACTGAGGATAACATTCATTTAAATGCTATTGAGGATAACATTCATTTAAATTTCTTTTTTAGATATCCTCAATATCAAATATTATTTAAACTCAGTTACCTTCAAAGAAGTGAACTTTGCAGTTACCTGTAGTTTTGCTCCACAGGGATGATATTTTTTGCTCCATAGGGATGGGCCAGTACTATTTTTTTCTGGCCAAGATAGAGTGTTGTACCAATGTCTCTGTTTGCTCCTGAAACATCACTTAAAACTACTTTTGTTTTATCGCATTAACCACACAGTACAGGTGTGCAGTTCTGTGCTTAGTTCTGCACCTTCTTCCTCAGGTGTGTTTTGGATAGGTCTTCTTGCATCATTGCACTTGAAAGTGGTTCTTTTACACATGGTTCTTCCTTCCCCTCTTAAATTTATATATACAGCAAATTCAAGGCTCATCCTTTCAGACGTTCTTTTTAAATGTATAACTCTCAAAACACTTCACTGCACATGACTGGCTTCACAATCAACACCTTACTTTCAGACATTTTTGGTATCCTATAAGCCAGTTGTTGAATTATTTAGTAAATGTTTGATCTTCTGTGGCATTAGACATGAAACTGTGGTATCAGAGGAAGGGCTAACTGAAGTACAAGGGACTCTTCTGCTCAGAATGCTTCCTGTAGTCTGGCTCAGCCCAGAAAAGGCTCTGTTTTCTGCTCAACTAGTTCATAATTCCTCAAGTTGAACTAATGGCTGTATAATACTGTGACTAAATCTGAGTTCCTCAAATGTGTTTGATGAGAATTTTGATATGTTCTATTCCTTCCTGCAATTATGCAAAAATTAATAGCATCTATATTTTCTGTTGCAAAGCTTTCCAAGTAGGAAAGATAACTCTTTTTCAGGATCATTTACATTTGTGAAGTACACTTAATTTTTCTTGAACTATACAATGTCCTTTGAAACAACAGGCTTTTCTTAACCTCAAAGCATTTTGATGGATTGGAATCTACCATCATGACAAGTAGTTAGATATTTATGGTTGCGTGTTCTAGTTCAAAACGTGTTTCAGAAAAGAAACTCTCAACTCATAATCCACCAACCCCAAACTCATAATCTTATGGATGTAATTTTTTCTCGGAGATACTTCTGATCCATTATGACTGGCATTATAGCACTCAGAAATGCTTTTTCCATCTTTAAAATAATTTTTTTTTCACTAGAGAATTTTCTCTTATGATATAAATACTATGAAATCAGGAGAGAGAATCTTTTTATAAGGGCATGTAGTGATAGCAAAAAAGGGAATGGTTTTAAACTGAAACAGAGTACATTTGGATTGGATATTAGGAAAAAATTCTATACTGTGAGGCTGGTGAGGCACTGGAACAGATTGTCCAGAGAAGTTGTGCAGAGCCCCTCCTTGGACGTGTTCAAGGCCAGGCTGGAACAACCAGGTCTAGTGGAAGGTGTCCCTGTCCATTGCAGAGGGGTTGGAACAAGATGATCCCTGTAAAGTCCCTTTCAACACAGACCTTTCTATGACTCTATGAATAAACTTGTTGTCTAAAAGCTACTAAAAGGCACACCATTCCTGATATTGAATGTACTGGTTAATAAAGTGACGTTGTTACCAAAACCAGCAAGAAAGTAGATACTCTGACACTATAGTTTTAGATTAGGGAATGGGCATTCTTGTTACGGTGCTGGATATATGGGGGATAGCTTCACCTATTGAACATGTTGAGTACAGAAAAAGCTCCTGTTTATATGCTATATTTTACTCACATATTCATGGTTTCCCCAGAAGAAACATAAATATGATAATCATTTCCCCCCTAGTTTTTTACATATATTCCCTCTCATTGGTGCATACGTTCTTCTGTCCTGGGGGTCTCTTTGGTGGTCTCTGGTGGTCAGCAACCACACAGTCATGAGTGACTGCCCAAGGATCTGGTGTTACTTTCCAAAGGAGGAGAAAAGTCGGCATAATTGGCCTGGTTCATTAATTTGTGAGTCCTTAGATCAATGAAGAGTTATTTCTTATTCCTTTCCTTGGATAATGTTTCTAGCCTAATGGTTTTGCAAAATGATAATGGTTTTAACCCTCCAATACAAACAATTCTTCATCTGGCAGCAATGTCAGCAGAGCTCTATGACCTGGAGTGGCTACTCATTTTATTTAGTGGATGGAGCAGAGCACCAGCACTGTCTCACAGGTTCAGAGGTGCAGGGCTACATGAGGCTATCTGGTTGCATGTCTAAATACTGCTAGGATATTTTTAAGGAGAAGCATGGGAACAGATCATAAAGACTTGGAGGAGATGATAATGAGTTAGTTATTTCTTTGTAGATCTCATCTTTGCAGTTAGCACCAGGTCAGAAGCAATTTCTGTCTTTAGATTTTCATTGCATAGTCTCCTCTATGTGGGTTAATGTTCATAATTTTGCCCAAGTTGCCTCTAAGTGCAACTTAGAAGGACAACTACTTGGTTCTTCAAAGTCTTATGATGTTTTCTTTATCTCTTTTGAATGAAAAAATCCTATAGTAACATCTGGTGAGCAAGAATTATGATCTTTGCTGCATCCTTAAAAATATATCTGTATGTTGCAAGGAATACTTCTATCCTGGAAAATAAAATAAATATCTAGGTAGGCTGTTTCACTTATAATACCCAGTTCAACATTCTTTAAAGTCAACAAAAGATTTTGTGCTGAGCTCCGTTGCTCCAGGATAGAGTAATAATGATAACTAAATACAGGAGTAGATCTAAAAGAGGACTGAAAATTGCCATTGCATTCCTCTAACATGTCCCGAAAGATTATTGAAATCAAGTAGAGGTAGTAGTATAACCAATAAAATGTGTAAAAGCTTAAAATCATGTTCTGTTATTAAATATGTAAAGTGTAACAAAGTAAGTTTTCATAATTTAATATTTTGTTTGTCAGACAGGAATAGAGGAACAAAAATAGTGAAACCCAAAAACTATTACACTGTTCCTGTTAAGCAAATTCAATACAAAATGACAGTCAGTTCTGGGAACATTAGTTATAGATCTTTTTATAAAAAGAATTTTGTTACAGCTTCACCTACTACTTATCTCACTGTTTTAAATGTATACTTAAAAATTCTGATTGAAGTTATTTATCTCTTCTATTCTTCAAAATAAAAAGAAGACTACAAACTTTGAGAAGAGTAGAACAATTACTCATTTAATCACTATATTTTAGAAAATGATGAATCAAAAAGAAATTTGCATAAGTTTTTTTGTAAGTAGAAGAATCACTTTTAAGATTTAAAAATAATACAAATTAAACTTTAGAGATAATTTTTCAAAGAAAGTTTTGAATCTAGTTTGTTAGTGTGTTGTTTGTTCAGTCAACTCAGTATTTTGTGCTGCTTCTCAATGTAGAGAGTAACTCCAACAATTTACTAGTGTTTGAAATTATGTCTGCTGTGAGGAATGAATGCTACAAATGAGAAAAATGTCTTTATTACAATGAAAAATGCCTTGATTTCAAGATTTCATCTATGTATCCAGGGTTTTCTCCCTGTCCTTTAGTTTTCTTTTTTGATTTTTCTCCTGGCACCCTTCCTCTATTTCCCTTTGTCATTTGTTTTTCAAGTTCATTGTACTCAATCTTCTTTTATGCATAACACATATGACCTGTGCTTCATGGTTAATGAAGAACTTTTGAACTATTCCTATTTAACTAGACAGAGGAGAGAAACTATATTGCAAAATATTACTTCACAACAGTTAAGAGGAAAGAAAACATGAAAGAACTGAGCTGAGTGAATAAGTAAGATTTTTGTAACTGTACCAATTTATTATATCTAAATAATAAATCAAAACCTGTATAGTATCTGTATAGAATCCTGGTTTGTATCATCATTTAGTTTCCCCAGAAGTAAGCAAATATTGTCATGTGCAATTAAAAAACCTATCACAAGTTTTTTTTACAGGTACTCACCTCTCTTCTACAGAGTTGATAATGTACAGTGGATTAAACATCTGCAATTTTAGCTAATTTCAATATCTTTAGACATAACCTTGGTATATCTCTCTATCAGATTACTTCTAGTGCTGGCCTAGCACTCTGATGCAAACAGACTAACAGCTGACCTAGATCCAAAGTAAAACCCTAGTGATTCTTAAACATGATTGAGAGGTGACAAATACTATCCTATCCCTCAGGAGCCTTTGACTGCCATATTCCCCCTAAGAAATGAGCAGCTATTACTCTAGGATATCTGTAAGCATCCCATTCTTGGCAACCTGCAATAAGTCAAGAAGCAAATAACAGAAAAAAATAACCTATTTCTTATATTGGGGCATAAAACTTTTCTAGTGATTTAACAGTGAAGAGACTTGATATTGTCTGAAGAAGTGATAATCATGTTTTGCTGAAGTACCATTAGCCAGCTTGTACACAAGAGCAAAACCCAAGAGGAGCAGAAAACACTCAGGTACACAGGGGATGTAGTGCTCACTCTATAAAAGACCTGGAAAAAACATTATTGACAATATACTGATATTTTCAAAGTATCCAGTAGACTTATCCTGTATACATTCTGGTTAGTTACTTGGCCAAGATTTTCACTTAAAAATGTTCCTTTGTCCCTAGGGTATCTCTCTCCAAGGGTATTTGTGACAGCTGTTACAGCTTTTTCACCAGAAAAGGGTGCAATGGAATTTAGCATATAGTCCACATAGAAATTGAATTTCTGTTTCATTTGTGTGCAGTGTGTTACTGGTTGAAAATGTGACAGTAACTTTTCAGTGTCTATATTTACTTTGGGGAAAGTTTTTCACTACTGCAGTTAAAAAATAAGATAAAAACCACCCTATTAAAAATTTTCAAGTGGGTAGGAACATTGCCAAGTCTTTGCTTGTTTAACGAAAAGCTATATCCATTACTGCAGTAATACAAACTTGCTCATTTATCTAGATTAATAGGGAGGAGTTTAGCAAGACTAAAACATTAAAATAGTTTTAAAAAACATGGAAAAACAAATTCGAATTTTTTGAATAAGAAATTTCAGTCCACTAAAGATTTTTCAAGTCTGGCAGAAGCTGACACTTTGAAATGCATTAAAAATTCTAACTGGATAGAACATATTGTTTGTCTTTGAGAAGGGTGACAGCCACAGAGAGATAATGGCAATTAAACAAGAAAGACCATTCAAGGAGCACATCTGAGAGCAGTGTAAAAGATAAAAGTAGACATCAGAAATCACCTTCTCATAGTAACATTCTTCCTTGATAAAAATATAGAAATTCATGCCATGTCAGTAAAGGGACAGAAAAGAGATCAATGCACTGCATTAAAACACTTGAAAAGGCAGCCTACAAATATTTGCTAAAGTATTTATGAAGGAGTAACCAATTAACAGTTTATGCAGAACCTATGTGGTGAGTGAAAAGCTATTTTTCATTTCTGGGCTTTGTTGTAATTAATGCTTTCATTAACTATTTTGTCACAAAAGTAGAAGCTTGCTGATTACATCTGATAAAAATGCTAGGAGGGATCATCACTGTGACAGGCAATGGTGTTATCATGCAGGAGCAACTAGATAGCTAGAAAAAGGAACTGAAATTGGACACACTCATGCTTCTGATATTAAGTAATTGGAGTGTGATATGGGAAGTAAAAGGAAAGGGACTAATGAGTCCATGTTTTCATCACACAGAATCTGCATGATAAGATAATATCACCATAAAAATCGAAAGCATAAACCCCTGTTTTGCCAGGAATTTGTTTCTGTGCATAATCAGATTACGCATAGAAGGAGAAGGATGAAATTAAATATACACAAGTATAGAGAAAGGCAACTAAATTAGACAGATTCCCTAACGGCCCACAGCAGATCAGAAGAATTTCTCTTGTCTAACTAGTGCGTTTAAAACTAAATGAAAGAAAATGGATACTTGAACTGAAATACACTGTAACCAGACCAATATAATCAAGACAGCCATGGATACATTCAAACTGAAAATTATAAAACAAGCTCCAGCTGGCAGTAGAGAGAAATCATTAGAAGAAATAGAAGGAACCCAGGCCTAACTAATTTCTGGGATATTTTAGGCTGCAGTCAGCACAGAATAAACGTTTAGAAAAATAATCCGGGACTTCTAGTATTATGTAAAAGCATTCCTTCAGCCTTTTAGCCTCAGCCATTTAACTTCAGGCAAGGGCAAAAATTGCAAAAAAATGATAGCTGCTGTGAGGGCATATTTTCCATAACCATTCTAGTGAAACCCTGGAGATAGTATGGCAAAAGTTCTTCCATTGCTTGTTTTAGAGAAGGAACATGGACGCTTACAGTTTTTTTTTTTTTTTTTTTTGTTTTTTTTTTTTTGTTATGCAGTAACATTAGCCAGATTTTATCTGATAATAATAAAAATAAAAAAATAAAAAAAACCACCAAAAACTAAAGAGAAAGATCATATTTGGAAGTCACATGAACTTCACATAGCAGTCTGTCAGTCACATATTTGAATATGCATATATGTATACTGAACAGCTACAAACTACCTTCTAGCAGTGTTGAAATTTCAGCAAAATAAATAATGTTACCTCTCCCAGCAATTTCTTAAAAAAAGCTGGCAGCAGTATTTACATTTTTAACTTCTGTCTGAATCTTATTTACAGAACTGATTTATGAAACTAGAAACTGTCTGCAATCAATATTAATGCAGAATAAGTTAGCTAAATAAAATTTTGTAAAAGTAGCTTTCTTTATCAAGTATTATCAGAAGAGCTAACCTGCTTTAAAGCTCAGAACAATAACATACACTTTGCTTTCCCTTTATACTACAACTTACCTTGTATTCCAGGAAAGCATTTAATTCAGCAAAATCATTCTTCTTTATGCTTCTAAAGGGGAAGCATGCACACCAATCACACAGTACCCCAATGAATAAACTTCAAACATTCTGAGTGGGATGGTGGGCTAAACTTGAAATATTCTTAAGGGAACTTGACTCTAGCATTACTAAATTGCTAAATTCTCTATTTATCAGAATGATTGACTGAAATACTCATGTCAATGTTGTATATTTATATGAAATGGGTTTTATGAAGAAATATCCTTACACAGTAAAAATTTATCTGATCTACTGAATAATGAAGATAAAAAATATTAAGGTTCATTACTCAAAGTATAAGTAATTACAGTATTTTAATGAGAATTGGCCTCACTTGTTTCTTTTTCCACAAGAAAATCATGGGATCACATTTAATCAGAGGATGATCTGTGAAGAAATGTTAATTTATATAATTATTTTTACCCTTTGATGCAGTTATCTACATCATAGCAGGACTTTCTAATGGAAATCTAGGCAACTGCAAGCAAAACTTTAGCATGTTTAACAGACCACATAGTATCAAAATTACTCAGGAAGAAAATGCATTAAGGGAATGTGAAGAATGAAAGTGAAAATGCCTCTGAGCTGCCTTAAATCATCATCTTGGATTTATGCAGTACAACAAAGACTTGAATTTTATTGCACATTTTGCCAGAGCATTAGTGTATTGATTAATGCCAAGATTTTTTTCAGAAAGGGAAAAGGATTTCAGAAAGAAGATTTTTCTACTTTATACCTTTATACACTGATCTTACACAAGATTTCAAAATGGCTTATAAGGGAAAATGAGCATTATTATTTCCTATTTCATGCCTATGAGCTATTTTAAAAGGAAGTTTCTTGCCTAATTTCATCCATTCAGAATCACTCAGTAATCTTCTGTGCCAGATTGAATTTTGTACTGCAGTGATATGCCATATCTATGTGAATTTTTTTTTTTTTTAAGGAAAGCTTTT
>WBNO01016355.1:32334-44107 GCA_013400575.1 Peucedramus taeniatus | reverse complement strand
TTTAAAAAATGTAACAATAATTCTCATGGGTAAGAAGACCATCTCAGAGAACCAAATCTTATCCCTCATATAGGGTATGTATGCTGGCAGTTCACTCAACAAGATGGTGCCCCATATTCCACACTTGAAGTGTTCATAGAGTGGCTTCCACAGCTAATTTCAAGAAGGAGATGAACATTTACCTATATAAGGACTTGCTGGCAGTCTTTAACTTGTAAATTTGCAGTTGTTTCACTACCAGTGTTCTAAGATATGTATTTCTTCTGTTAGGCACTCTCAGTTTTAAGATACATAACAGTCCCTGTGATGTATCTCTTCTACAAAAGATATTATTGCAGATATCTATCTGCAAAATGCAGATACTTCAGAAACATCAAGGTCAACAAATCAATCAATCAATCAATAAGCCCCTCTTCCTTATTAGATACTGTCCTACACTTACTTGCAAAATAATTCCCCTCAAATTCTGTCTTCACCTTTATTGTTTCAACTGTTTAACATTATTGGATACATGGGGATCTGTTTAGAATTCTTTCTGTGAAGAAGTTCCAGAGAAGGGATGAGCAAAGTAAATGGTCTGCCCACAACAGCTGGCCTTTGAAAGAAGCTGACCCTTGATTGCCATGCATGCCTTAATCACTGCTCAGGCACACAGACTTCTTATTTCAGTACCTTGCTTATGGCACTGATATGTGTTTTCTTTCTTTTAAAACAGCTCTCCTGATTCAACTTCAACCACAAAAGACAACATTCCTGGCATTGCCCAATGCCTCTGCAAGATGAATAGCAGCAATTGGCCCATTGTTTTTGTATGACCAGCTGCCACTTTCCTGCAATACTCATAATGCTAAGAAGGTTTTCCTTGGCCCTAGAGGATTATGTTTGATGCACAGGTGAAAATCTTTGTTCCCAATTCTAAAGTCAGACTACAGAAGACAGCAATTAAGAGAAATCTGAACTTTTTAACAGCAATACTAAAAAATTACCCTTAGCCATACTGGCCTCACAGCCTCCCATTCCTTTTCAGTATCAATAATAGTTTAGCTGAAGTTGACATCTAGGTTGCAAACACCCAAAAGAGTCTTTTTGCTATGGGATAAACTGTTTCTTTTACTTAACATGGTACATCTCTTCATAAAAACATCTGTAAATACTGCTTGTCACAAAGGACCATTTGAATTGTCAGCATCAGTGAAAAATCAGAGGGAAGTTACTGCAGAAGTCTATGAATGAAAATTAAGCGGGGTAACTTTTAATTTCCTACTAAAAGACTTTTTCCATTTTTAACATTCTTCAACTATGAAAAGGGCTGAAATGGTACAGCAAAATCTGCTCAATCTTTTATTTATTTATTTGTAAACTGTTGTGACAAACACAATTCCTTTTCTTTAAAGGAATAGTTTAACTTAATTTAAAGTTTTGCATATATTTGTCGAAACTGCTACGCTGAAATTCATATATTTTTCTTTCTTGAGAATATCTTTTGCATAATTGAAAAGTGAAGATGCAGAAAGAAGTTCTGGTTTTTGGTAAGGGTGAGGAAAACATCTAATCTATCAGTGTTTTAAAACATAAACCCAGAATTTTGCTTGTTGCGGTTTTTTTTGTTAATTCCTTTTCAGTCCCTTGGTGAAGTGCAAATGCAGCAATCACTTTAAAGCAAAACCATATTATAATATTCAAGGCCACTGAATCATCAATTATTATTCAGGTTAAATTTACTAATTTGTAAGCTTAAACATATATACACAGTTTTTATAATATACATCTTTTAAAAGTTACAAATACATTTTTAAAAATCCAAACAGATATGAAATTTCTCATCATCATAACAGAATTGCTCATTAAGAAAAAAGAAAAAAAAAAAAGCATTCATCTTTATATTGTATCTGCCAAGTTCTCAAATGGTAAAGAGGTGACCAGGATAAAATTTATCAAGGGCAGCATTTCTGCAACATTAATTTTGTAATCCTTTCTTCACTTAAAACACAAGTTCTTCACATAATATTTTGTCTACAGCCACTTTTAGTCCTCCGGTCTACTTTCAGATTTTTTCAAGGATTTATCTTTCTTTCTCATTTACAAACCCAGCAGCACAAACAGCTCTGCTGAAAGGACTAATCTCAGGATAAAACCAGCTCATCCTGCATATGATGAGTTAGGACATAAAAAGTGGAAGAAGGGTGAATAAAAAGTGCACCAAATGCCAATGAGCATAAGTTTCTACCATCAAATACCAAACCAGAAACATTACCAAGAGGATGACTTCCCATAAATTTCTGTTTTTTTTCTTTAAATTTGAAGATAATTAATCCTTTCTGAATGTGAAAGTCCTTGAAAAAAAATCCTGATAATTAAAAGAATGTGTTTTTTTGCTCACTTCCTTCTTCATGCATATTTAGCTCTCAGGAACAAAATTTATGGTGGACATAGGAAAATAAGTTTTAGTTCAAGAGTTTTGGGAAACAATTACAAGGAGACCTAGGTCTTCTAAAGGCAATTTCCAGAAATCCTCAACTAAACACACCTAGCTCTTTCTTACATTGTATGTTACTAGTTACATTTACTGAGATTTTAAATGTCCAATCTTCATTCACTTCAGTCTGTAAAAAAAAAATTTGTACAGACATAAATGTAATACCTTGTTCTGAAAAGCACAGTCAAGTGTCTCTAATATGCTCTGTCAAGAATCTGCTTGAGGCAATGGGGAGCATTTTATCATGTCTATCAAAGTGTCAAAATAATGAATCATTGAGTTAATTTTAGCAGTCTACAGTAATTATAAACATATACAAGTGAATATCTCAAAGAGTTAAAAGAAAAATGATATGTAAAAAATATATTTAGACCTTGGGCTACCTCTGGTACACCTCTTGGGAAACTTATGTCCTAAAGTGGGATATAATTGTGACCCTTATCTCTTTATATATTTTCCCCTTCCACATAAGAGTTACAGCCTCGAGAAGAGGCGTCTAAGATGGTCCTAAGACATGCTCCGCTCTCTATCCAGAGCTGGGGTCTGGAGAGTGCATTGCACACTGTAATGAATTGGGAGAGACATTTCAGAAGTGCAAAGGCAAAGCAGGAGTGAGTGGCCAGCAAGCAGTGAGCTTGCAGCACAAGTGAAACCCTGAAAACACAGCATAAGGTAGGCACAGTCAGGGCCTTAAAGATTAGAGTGGGAAGAGACTTTGCTTGGAGATACAGAGGAGACTGCAGTTTGCAGAAGCTGGAAAGTCTTGGCAACTCAGTGTAAACTTGAAATAAGATCTACCCCACAAGAACAGTGGTAGGGAAATTTTTATTTATAAATTATTTATTTTTTAGGTACTTCTAGTCATTAATTTTGAGTTCAGTTTCTAAAAAGTTGCTTATTTGTGTTTAAATTTGAAAACAAAAAAAATCAAAAACAATCATCAACAAAAACCCTCAAAAAACCTCAAATCCCCACACGAAAAGAAATCTGGCTTTTTACTTTACAATTTTCGCAGTCTTTTGAGGGTACTAGCTCTACAAAACTACCTTGGCAGACCAAACTGAAAGTTTGGGCCATCCTGGAAGAGTTTTGTTACAAGACTGGTAAATTGCTTCCTTTCCCTGACATTATCTTCCCTCTTGAAAAATTCCCTTCCATTCCTGAGAGCTGCCTATCTCCATCCATCCACTTCTGGTCATTGGGTTTGGAAAAAACCAGACTGTGGAAGAGATAAGGAGCAAGAAGGAGCATGAGTCCTGAACATGCTTTCAGATCTTTCATAAAGTAAAAGGAAAATTGAGGACTGAGCCTTTTCTAGGAAAAATAATTTCAGTGTTTATTATTTAAGAACTGTAGGAGTAAAGGGGGGGGGGGGGGGGGGGGGGAAGGAATTGAAGGGAAGAAACAGTTTTGTTGCAAAAAAACTTAATTTTTGTTTGGCATGGTAGATTTAAGATTTTTATTTCTTCCTAGCTTCTCTCAATGCAGTAAGACACTGAAACCAGCATTGCATTCTATAAATCTAGCTTTCACTTAAATAAGTAAATTTCCCTTCAATAAGTAAATATTTATACTTTTGGGATAGGGAGGGAGACACATTTGTAAGAGAAACAAACATAGAGGTAACGTGCTTGTAATTTCCTTTGGACCAAAAATGTAAGAGAGCAACTTTTTTTTCCTCTAATGGGTTACCAGCAGCAACTAGTCGTTGGTAACTAGCTGCTCTGACACTCAGAAAGTGTCAGTCACTTTCTGACAGGGAATGTTTAGCTGTAATTAAAAGGGGTTTATATCTTTTCAGATTGCAGAGGAAACAAATGATAAAAGCGTTAACTTAAAAAATCTTTAGAACAAAAGTGAAGAAAATACCACTAAATTTAGTGTTTACAGCTAAATTCTGATCATTCAGAATATGAACTTTTTGATGTCTGCAGTAAAGTTTAGTTCTTGTCCCTGAAATTTCCTTGGTGTTGCTCAAGGACCAAATGGGCACAATTCACTGTATTCAGCAAAGCAGTTACCCATGGAGATCAGTTGGGCTGCGCTGGGTTCTAGCCATTCTCAGTATTGCTGCTTACAGTAGAAAAAAACCCACCCATCTTTCTCATATTTCTCTCTCTACAGTCCTGTGATAGGAACTCTGCTATAGTTCTGTGTGCTTTTTATGATCTCTCTTGGAAAGAGCAGTGTGGAAGGAACAGATGTTAGCTTACACAGTGCCTGTAAAGGTATTTCAATGTCAGGAATCCAGTTCATGCAGACTTCCATTTTAGCCAGAGTAGCACCAAAGGACCTAAAGAGAATGCATGTCCAAACAGAAGTAGTATCACAATTTTGGACATGTGAAAATTTATAGTTAAAATCTTTGAATACTGTTATCCTGGCTGAAGGAAGGAATAAGGTTCTCATCAAGTGGGAGCAGAGGTTCTGTAAAGAACATCTAGCTCAGAATTCTTGTATTTAGACAAGAAATGTCAAAAGGCCAAAGAGCTGGTCAGAGGGCTGGAGTACCTCCCCTATGAGGACAGCCTGAGAGAGTGGAGGTTGTTCAACCTGGAGAAGAGAAGGCTCCAGAGAGCCCTTAGAGTATTTTCCAGTACCTTGTGGGGGCCTACCAGAAACCTGGAGAGGGACATTTCACAAGGGCAGGTAGTGATAGGATGGTAGGGAATGGCCTTAAGTTGAAGGAGAGTAGGTTTAGCCACAGGAAGAAATTCTTTACACTGAGGGTGGTGAGGTACTGAAAGACTTTGTCCACAGAAGTTGTGGATGCTGTATCCCTGTGAGTGTTTAAGGCCAGGCTGGATGGGGCTCTGAGCAACGTGGTCTAGTGAAAGCTGCTTCTGCCCGTGTCTGAGGGGCTGGAGCTAGATGATATTTAGGATCCCTTCCAATCCAAGCCATTCTTCGGTTTTATGATTCTATGACATGTTCAGCCTGGGACAAGTAAATAATAGCCACAGAGACCTGCCCATTGCATTTGAGCAGATCAGGGGATGACCATGTATGTATATTGGGGACTATTGTTTTCCAGGTCTCAATATTCACAGGGCTCCTCTAGGCTAACAAACCCCTTTGTCCCACTACCTTAACATTTACAGGCAATAAATCAGGATTTGCTCTGAATAATTTTGCAGAAACACTATTATGTTTCTCGACTGAAAGAAAAAAGCACCTCTACATGCTGCCATATTACATAGGTGGCCCTGATCAGTCACTGCAACTGTTTGCAATTATATAAAGTTAGAAATGTATTACAGAAAGATTAATTAAACACTTGGTATCAATACATCAGCATTTCAGGATAAGTGCTGGAACCAATCACCACTCTGCAAATAAAGTTTAACATTAATTTCTTGGAATGAACATATGTCTAAGAGACTCTGCACATACTGGGGCTTCTCATGTCTTTCCTACATATACAAAAGAACAAGTTAAATACCCTTGTAGTTTACTGAAAATTATGCATTTTCCTCACAAACAGATTAATGAGGTTTGTCTTTGGAAGCTGATGGTAACTGAGGTTGCTTTGCTTCCCTAGAGTTGCAATTTTGAATCTTCAACTCAAAGAAAACTGAAAATGTGCAGTCCATTGTTACAGCAAAACACAGCTTTGCCAAATCTGTTCACACTGTATTCCTTGTGAACCAGCTGCTAACAAGCTGCAGTTAGCACCATGTACTCTCTCTTGAAGGCTCAAAAATGATGGCAAACAAATGAGTGTTTGGCAGACACACAGGTTTGCAATTTGTGGCCAACAGAGCATTTATTTCTGTATCTAATTATAGGATGGAATAGCCAAATTCTCACTTTTATCAGTGTATGATTAGCAGGGCCTAGCACACTTGGTCCAGGATTACTTAAATTAAATATAAAGCCACAGAACCAAAGATAAATGTACCATATTCTCCTCATATATTTTTATGTAGCTATCACTGCTGTCAGTGGCTTGTAATGGTATCTGGGAAATGAAGGAAAGATTGAGACAGGTTTTTCCCTTGTAATGCAATTAATTGAAAGAGCAAACACACAAGATTGAGTACTTTAGCCAATTGATTTCTTATTTTGTCACCTAAGCCAGAGGCACTTGACTGGGTGTAATTTTTGTTTGGTTTTGTTGGACGTTGTTTTGTTTTCTCCATCCTTCATTTGGACACATGATTCAAAACAATGTTATTTACATCTAAGAAGGGCAAAATTTAGAAGGCAAAATATGGAATCAATACCCCATTAACAGGATTTACAGATGCAGGAAATTAATTTTGTGGTTGTTCATAAGAACAAGTTTATTGGAGCCATTCATACTAGATTTCTCTGTAATATCTTTCTGTGAATCCACCTTCCCAAAAAACATAGTTCTTTTACTAAAATAATTTGTATTTTAGAAACCTTGTTTAAGTAAACTTTAAGGGTATTTTAAGTTTAAGTAATTTTACAATACTTTTCAGGAAATAAAAAAGCTATATTTGAAAAATACGATTTTCAAAAACACATTTGTACACAAATTTGAATGAGACATGCAGTTTGATATCTTTCCATGCTCCCCTGTGGTCAAGTACAATGTGATGCTTTAAGGAAAACACATTTAATACTAAAAGTCTATGATTTTTATCAAAGCTGCTTGTGTTGCATTGTCTGAAGTACTGTCATTTGTGCTCTTAACACAACTCAAGTGAGCCCATTCCTTCAAGGTTAAACTGCTCAGCCTTCCTGTTTCAGGGGGTTCAGACATGAGATGTCCTCGGTACTCTTTGCAGAGGTATCCTGTATCCATGTGTCAACTTGCTGCCTGGGATAAGACAGTTTGGCTTCACAATCTTAAAGGTCTTTTCCAACCTTAACTATGTGTTACCTGTGTTTAGATAGTGTGTACTTATGTTTAGATATTTCTTCTAATTTTGTGCAAAGTTTTATTCCCTCCTGTTCTCTCCCTCTGCTGTCTGTTTTACACTCACTTTTACTCCCTTTGGCTATCTTTCCCTTCTGCACCTCATCCTGTTGTCCTCATCCTGGTTCGGTTTTATTTGTTGTTATTATATTGTGGAGGTTTTTTCTAGTCTGTCCTGCTAACTCTTTTCCTTCCTCCTTTAAAGGCAGGTGATTATCTATCTTTTTTTCCTGCCTTTTTTAGCTCCTTGAACTCTTTTTTCAGGGCAGCTGAGCCACCATAGGGAAGAAGCAGCCACCCTTCTGAATGCTGCTAAGCAAACACGGCACAGGTCATTACAGATTCACAGGCAGTAGTCTGATGCTAGTATGCCATTACTGCAGCCTGCTTTATTTGTTGTCAAGCCTAAATAACTTTATGAAAATCAATGTAAGACACGTTTTAGAAGGCAAGTAGACAACTTATTGTGTTATTTAAACCTGATATAAAGCCTGCTGCTTCACACAACTAAGTGGCTCTTCAAATGTGAGCTGATAACTAGCTTTACAGAATGGTAAGAACATGTTAGTTTTCCTGTCTGTACGCTCAGGGAATGGTGCAGCTGTCCTGCTGTGGGCCCTGCGGAGCGGCCGGCGCTGCCCGGGCCGGCCCCAGGCGGTGCCAGCGGCTGCAGCGGCCCCAGCGCAGGGCACGGCTGAGCCCCTCAGCCCCGGGGAAAGCCTGGGCAAGGGAGGGCAAAACGCTGCCCGGCAGCCGGGGCTGAGCGAGGGGAAGCGAGCGAGAAACAGCCCTGCGAGCCCCGAGGGGACAGCGGGAGCAGGGACGGGGGCGGGAGAGACCCGGCAGGGATGGCCCTGCGGCCTGGGAGAGAGCCCGGCGGGACAGGGCCTTCCCTGCAATCAGTGGAGGGGATTTTCATTCTGCACTTACGCTCTTCTACTTAGAGATCTTAGCACCTCCAAGCACAGCCATCATCAACAGAGGCAAAGTCCTATAGTCTTAGCTTTGTCTAAGTGGGGTGACAGCATTCCTTCCCTATCCCACTTCACACTGGACATAATTAACATGTTGTAAAGTTATGTAAAACGAAATCAACATTTGGCAGGAAACATGCAGATATTACTGTGTAACAGGTGTTAAGAGCAATCTTTCTACGCTTTCTAATCCCCATGTCATATATCAAATTCCCCATTCATTACTGTCCATGATGATAAAGGGAATTAGTGCTCCCTGATTAGTTTTGAGCTGTGATGATGTGTGCTTCAGTTTGCCTTAAAGCTGGATAATTCATTAGTCACACTGTTGAAAGTTCCAAGTCTATTATATCCCATAAGATGTTTTCCCAGAGAAATTTCTATCCTCCTAGTTTGTAATGCTTGTAGTCAAAAAAATCAATATTATCTAGTGTATAGCATGTTGAGTCTATTTGTTTCTTTGTTTGTTTAATTTGTAAATGTCCCATTTTCAGCTGGAATGGAGTTAATTTTCCCCTAAGTACATGGTACAGTGCTGTGTTCTGGATTTAGGATGATAATAATGCTGATAAAACACTGATGCTTTAGTTGATGTTGAACAGTGCTTACCTTTAATCAGGGACTTTTCAGTTTCCCATGCTCTCCCCATGAGCAGGTGCACAAGAAGCCATGAGGGAACAGCTGACCCAAACTGGCCAAAAGGATATTCCACACCATAGTACATCATACCCAATAAAAAACTGGGAAGAATTGTCCAGGGGAGGTAGATTACTGCTCAGCATCAGTCAGTGCACAGTGTGCTGGCACAGTCAGGGGTGGTGAGCATTGGTATTCTGCATCACACATTCCTCTTGGGTTTTACTCCACTCTCTCATATGCTTGTCTCCCATGTTGATGTTGTTATGATTGTTATTACTATATTATTATTATATTTTAGTTAATCTCAAATATTAAACTGTTCTTATCTCAACCCACGGATTTTACCTTTTCCTGATTCTCTTTTCGATCCCAGGTGGATGGGTTTGGGAGGGAGTGAGCAGCTGCATCGTCTTTAATTACTTGCTGTGGTTCAAATGCAATAATAAGGCATTATTTATAAAAAGTTATACTATTTGCATTTTTAGAATGATAAACATTTCTTCTATGATTTTTTAAAATCTAAATTCATGAAGTAAATGTTGAGGTAAAGTTCTTGAACACCACACAGGGTCAAATTGTAACCATTAGAAATCTCAGATAGGAAATAGGTGGACCTAGTCTCAAGTTTCAATTCTAATTTCTCAGTTATACTAAGTGGTCTACCTTAATTACCTTCATCCCTTGGGGACAACTCAGACATTAAGAATCACTATATATTTTAGAATATATATGTATATATTATAATTCTCATGTGTTCACCCAGCTATAAAAAATAAAAAGAAAATTCCCTTATTTGTAATTTCAGTTGGTTTAAAGTGAAAACAATGCCAGATTACTAAGTAAATTCATCCTGGTGGATCCAGAATTACTTGCTTTTTGGATTTAAAGAATTACAACAATACCATGATTTCCACTGTTATCTAGTATAAACCACAGAAATAATTAATCCCATTAAAATGCATTCTTTTTATTAGAAATTTTATTACTTGTATTGTTGTTGTTATTATAATTGCTGTTATTATAAGACCTAAAATAAAGATGACTCTGCTCTGTTGATGTGTTTGATAGGAACATCTACACATTTGCTATCCCTGCATGGCTCCTCTGCATGGTGCCAGAACAGAGGATGGGACTAGAACAGGAGATCCTCTGCAAACAACCTTCCCTGGCCTGAGACATGTACCAGAAACTACAAGAAGAAAAGACATCACTTGCATGTACCATTACTAAACTGCAGAATAATTTAGCCTAAGAAATTGACAATTAGGGAAACAGTGTGTAGAAATAAAAAGTAAAACCATGGAACCCCAGGGCCAAAGAACTGCTGGCCTAAAGGCTTCCCTGATTCTACTAAAAGCCTCTTCACACATACAGATATATGCTGTGAGAATCAAGACATGCAGAGAAATTTACTGAGATATATCAGAATAAAATTGTTATTTATGACTTAGGATATCTTTGACCCACAAATGTTGGGACCAGGTTTTGAAGAAAAATCACTATATTTTCCATAATTTTCCTTAAGCATCTGCTGTTGGCGACTGCTGCCAATGACATAGACCATCAGTCTCAACTGATGTCACCATTCTTATACTTTTGTAAGCCAACATAAAGCAGGGCTGTGATGACATTGATAACAGAGCACATAACTAAAGAATTATATGAAGAGCTCATGGCAGGGATAGCAAAATTCTGGCAGGTGTGCCTGAACTAGGAGCAGGACTATTAATGACAAAAACATCACAAAAGATTAACTTGCTTAGTCCCAGCTCTGTGCTAAATGGCCTGGATAGCAGCAGTTCGAAAGACAGAAACCCGTATACCAAGTATGTGGTTGAGTGGACCATCCAAAATTACCCAGGAGGGCATTTTAGTGACATTAAAGAGGAAGAAAGCCATCAACATTAAAACAAACATTGAATGGTAAAAAGGGAAGGGAGTATTGTAAACTTTTGGAAACACATAGTCGACTTGAGAAGTACAAAATGAGGAAAATTATTTGCAGTGATGGAGACAAAGAAGAGGATAACAGAACAGCACTGGAAATCTGATTTGACATTGCTAGAAGTCACCCTGCTGGTGCATGTCCATGTCTGATGGAGGCACGAATGTGCCAGAGTGCAGCAGGGAGGGATCCACACCTCAGTATGTATGATCCATGCCTCTGTACATATATCACCTCATGGGCTGTGCTCCTGGGTGTTTTGGAGAGCTGCAGGAGGTAGGGAGGAGATCTAGAGTTTGTGCTAGAGTTTGTACATGCATTCTCTGACATAAGGTGAGTGATTAAAGCTCCTTCATAGGTCCCCCCAATGGGGAGACCCCTAAAAAGTTCTGTGTATCAGTGGGGTTTTGAAGTTTATCTGTTTAAGAAACTGTTTAAAATGTTGCAATGGTTTGTTCCTATTCACTCACCCCTGTTCAGTCTTCCTAATAGTTTGTCCCTAAAGTTGTTTCATGGTGTTTCCAGACCTTTCCCTGTCCATCTTCCAGATCCTGCCCCAGCAGTCTGTCTGTTACACCATTAATCTGAAAGTTTCCTTGTCAAGTATGGTATTGCCCTTCACTTATTGGTATGCACTCTTCCTGTACCCCTTCCTATAGGCTTTATGTCTACAGATATCCCCCCATATCCCTCCTATCTAGCCCCTGATTTGTTGTCCAGCGGTCTTTTCCCAGGAGACAGCCCCCCATTAAAAGCTGTCACTTTTCTCTGTTTCCCCCTCTCTCTCCTGCCTCTGCCCCCTCACTTTGGGCTGCCGCTGCCGCTCCCCCCGCGGCACCCGCCATCGCCGC
>WBNO01016355.1:0-31668 GCA_013400575.1 Peucedramus taeniatus | reverse complement strand
ATACCCGCTAGCCAGCTCTCCAGGCAATCCGCAGGATGCGTGAGAGAGGCTGCCCCAGGACCTCTGCTGAGGTTTCCTAAGTAGTAGTGATTGCAGTGGCGTGGGTAACGCTGCAGCTGAGGATCACGAAAGAACCGAAGCAAAGGATTGAGAGAACGGACACTCGTGTGCAGTCCAAGGAAGTTTTTTTCTGAGGATGGGTGAGGGACAAGTTCCAAAGAAACAGGGTCTGACAAGTTTTTAAAAGGTCTCACCCTAAGGGGTGTGAACACAATACAACCAATGAGGGAACGTTTGAAGAGTGATGAACAGCTTATTACAACCAATGGGGTACACTCAGGGGAGGAGAAAAGTCCCAAAAACAAATCAATTGCTTGGCTTGGTATGATAGACAAAGAAACTTCTAGAACAACCTGGGTGGACTCAAGGTGATAGCCAGGGAAAGGGGACGGCACCACTTGGATGGACATGACTAAATATAGGCAAAAGGGGAGGAAGGAGACATTGAATGGCAGCTTCAATGGCGGGAATGCTGAGGAGTAAACAACTTGAAGAAACCATTCTGAGGGGATAAACCAGGGATGCATGCGAAAAACCATTAACTTGGATAACACAGAACACTTAATTTTTAACAATAAAATCTTCTTAAAATGCACCACCACATTTCACCCTGTCATAAACTATACTATCTATTTCACAGACTCGTAGATTCCAGTTCATCCCAAAGTCTTGGAAGCTTTCTCCAAGGATGAAGGTTAAAAGCAGTATTCTCCTGAGAATCAGGACATCTCAGAATAGGCAGAGAAATATTCCCCGTGCCCTGGGTTCCAACAGGTGGACATCTGTGTGTGATCACAGAACTCTTAAAGATTAGTTAGAGAATATTGTTTCAAAATTAGTAGGTATGTGCAGACATTTTATAAGTGTCTAGCACAATGGTGTATCTGTTGCAGTTATGATACTGACCCTCAACATACAGTTCACTGATTGCCAATTAACTATGTGGCAATAAACCTCTTCACTGCTGATTCAATTTAAACTATGACAATTGAACAGATTTCCCCTGTGAAATCACCTGCTCCAGCTGCTGCACTCCTCAACAATAAAGGATGACAGACCATAAAGAGTGATAGGGGAGCGATACTGTGACATGGAATGTGTTCTCTTTCTGATATAGAAGCAAGTTATAAGCATTTGGGATTCTACTTTTGGAAGAATGCGAAAAGTGCGTGTATGATCTGCCTTTCTCATGGGCAGAGATGACAACCCTTTGGAGGATTTTAGAGAGATATTCATGGCAGGGATGATATCAGTGTTCTCAGTGCTGAGTGTGAGGATCAACATCCCTTCCAGTGCAGATGGCTGTATGAGAAGGAGTATCCCCTGCATTTGAAACATAATGCAGTGAACACTGCTGACAATGTTATTCCTCTCCTTGAAGGTTTCACAGGAATCACAGGATTCAGATTCTGGTCAAACTGCAGTCTTAACTGTAGCAAAAATGCTTTAATATTGAGGTGACCCTAAGAAAGCCTACCTAATAAATAAGCAATTATTTAAACTCAGTTTCAGAATTCATCCAAGATAGTACCAATCTCATTTCCTCTATATACAGATGGGTACAGATGTACTGATGAGAAGGAGGGGGATGGAAAAGCTCATATCCTCACTTAGTAAAAGCCACTACAGCATGTAGCCTGTCACACAGGAGGGAGAGAGAGACTGCATCACCATCTTCATGACTACATCCACAGACTACACACCTCAATAAAGCCAGTGGGAAAAAAATATTTTTGTTGTTATTTTAGCGGTCTTTTATCCTGTTATGTTTTAGTTGCAACATAATACTGAATACCAGACATTATAAATTACCTGAGTAGTTCTACATAGCCTCTTGAATATTTCTAACGTGATAGGATCAATAAGGCTGGTATTGTAAGGATGTGATCCTGTCCTTCTAAGCAGTTTCAGACTGAATTTAGATTTTTAGACTGTGTAGAATTTACAACATAAATCAACTGAATTTCAAACTAAATGTCATGCAATCAACACCTGTAAAATTCTCCCACAGGATTTCGCTATACTTTCAATGCACTTCACTGTAATATAGACCTTATATAAAAAGCTTTTTATTGTGAATTTTAAGACCTAAAAACAGCACCTGAAATCCTTACCCTTAATAAAACAGAAGTAGAAAAACTGGAAGAATGACCCAACATTGGACAGACTTTTATCTTTCCTCTTGAACACTTATTTATTGCAGCAGACATTAATTTTCACTTGTAAACTCTGTACACAATTTCTTTACAGTTTGTCAAATTATTAGGTGGGACCCTTGTTTACGCCATTCATACGATCAATCAGTGAGACTCCTTATTCAACAGCATATTGCAGTTTGCATGGCAAATATTAATCAGTAAAATTGTACTCTGTTGAACATGTTTTGCAAGTTAAATTATGATGCACATTAATGTGGGAGAGTTTCCTGGTGAATTTTATATGTCTGTAACTAATTTAATTTTATTAAACATATAATCATCTAATCATATATGATATATATAATCATATAATTATATAAAACTTGTTCATAAAGATAGGTAATCATCATAATTGCATCATAATTTCAATTTAGATATTGCTCAGTTTAGCTGTACTTCTGTGCTACAGATCGGATTCTAAATAATGAAAAAACATTAAAATCAACATTATTTTTTCCTGTCAAATATTAGGTATTATTCAAATTTAAAGTTAGCAAATTAGTTTGCTTTGTTAAGATGTGTTATTGTAATTTCATTCACAACTGAAGATGAAATGATAAGCCTGTCAAAGCTTAGCTAACACTGGCAGCTTAGACCTGCCATTTATTCTCACTGGTTGTATCTTATTCTGACAGTAACCATACTAATTTCAGTTTAAGTACTCAGAACACTTACAAGTAGTCAGCATGAGCAACTGGAGCAGAATCATCAGCTTCTGTTTGAGAGGTGACATTTGTAACAGAACTTCCTGGCATCTGTTGCTTCTCACATCTCGAAATATTCTAGGAATATAGAACATTCGATGCTTTGCAAAAGACTTTGAATTTTCCTGGGATGTTTCTAGATGGAAGGTATCTCAGAAAGGCTTTAGTTCAACATCTTACTCAAAGAAGGTCAGGTTTGAGTAGGTAACAGAGGTCTAAAATCAATCAGGGTTTGAAAAACTTCAGAACAAGAGACTGTGCAGCCCTACTGGGCAGCTTATCTCTGGTCAATATTTGACTGTACCAGTGGTGAAAAGTTTTTCCTCATACCCAGTCAGAACTCACTGTGTCGTGTGTCTGCCATCCTCCTATGACACAGTGCTGTGAAGTGCTGGGCTCTCTCTTCTTGAGAGCACTTTGTAGATCCTGGCACGCTGCTGTTAGTTCCCCTCAAAGTAATATCTTCTCCAGGCCAAACAAAAGTCTCCAGGCCTCTCTTCACAGGGCACGTGCCCCAGTCCCTGACCATCCTAGAAACCCAAGGTGATTAGGAACCACCAATATCAGGGACTTGTTGATAACTTTCTTGTAATTGAGTCCCAACATTGGATGTGGCATGCTAGATGTGCTGGGTGTAAGAGGAATATCCCTCCTCTCCATGTCCTGGCTGTGCCCCATTGAGTCCCTCCCATGGCACTGTAGGCTGTCTCTGCAACCAGGGCACGCTACTACATTCAGTGTATCTGAATCTACCAAGATTCAGAGTATCTACCAAGATTCCCAGGTCCCTCCCTTCAGAGCTGCCCTCAGCCAGGCAGGCACCATGCTGTACAGCTGCACAGGTTGCTTCCTGCCTGTGGCAGGACTTGGCCTTTTTCTATCCCTGTTGAACTTGAAATGCTCCTTTTGGCCCACTCCTCCAGCTTATACAGATACACAAGAATGGCAGCACAATGTCATTCCTCTACTAGTTATAATATGTAAGCAATCACTTAAACAGCTGCTTACCCTTTCCTCACATCTCTCCATCATGAATGCACAGTAATACAACAAATGCTACTAAGTTGATTGGGAATGCTACTACTATGAAGCAGTTGAAGCAGCATAGGTTTTACTGTATTCAGTAGCATTTTTTGTCTCTGTCATGCATATTCTTAGCTTAGTTATGAGCAGTTAGCAGAAAGCCAGAAGCAACCTCAGCTCCCTCCTGGGTTTCATAGTAGTCTGCAAAAATGAGACTTAGCATAGAGCTCATACCAGCTGTTGTCTGGAGCATTTTCTAGAACATAGCACTTCAACATGGAGTGTTAAATACGTCTAATGCACTTGCGTTGTGAAAGCTGGACAGTGCATCTAACAGAACTGTATGTACCGGAGGGTATTTAGGTTTTGTCATTGTGAAAAGATACTGTGCATAAGTTACTTCCTTGCTACATTTGAGAATCACTAATTTAGGATCTTCCACACATTCTGTCTTTAATTTTCGGAAAGTACTAGACAAGAAATTACTAAAAGGAGAGACAGGAAGAGGAGAGAAATGTTTTCTCCTAGCTAGTGATAAACTATTAAGGAGTATTTTACTTGAAGCATGTTTTAGGCAAAAATTAAAAATGCAGTATTATAATTCTCAGACTGTATGAAGTAGTTTTAGCACACATATATGTATGTATTCTTTACATGTAAGCAATAAAACCATGTTTTCAACATTATTTTAAAATAAATAAGAATACTAAAATGTGAACTTTTGAAATTTTTTTTTGCAGATTACTAGTGACTGGACTTCTTTACTGATATTTATGGGAGTTAAAAAGAGTTTTAGAAACCACAGTCATCATCTTGACATTATTTTGGATTCAAAAAATACCTTCAGAGGTGTTCATACTTTTGCAAAAGATGTGACAATTTTGATTAATGCTTTTGAGAAAAACTTTTTATTCAGCATGCCAACCAAAATTATGAATAGAGAGAAACTATGAGAGCCAGCTAAAATAGTATGAGTTTCATTTCTTTTCAGTAATGTTGTAATAGAATTGAAATAAACAGCTTCTCAGTATCAGGTAGTACATTTAGCACTTGATGTATGACAGATGTTTCCGAGTCCAAAAAAGAAAGCCAAAATTAAAAAGCAGCTTTCAGACACTGAATGCAAAAAGAACCTCTTTCTCATGCACTGCAGCAGCAAATATATTTTGGATGGCCAGCTGGACACTGTGTAGGATTCCCTAATGGTCTTGCCTTGAGGACTTTTCTTAACAATTAAAACCCTTTGCTTTTATTGTTTTTGACAGGCACAACCGTCTAGTAACAGGTGTGAGAATCTGCTTAGAAGGAGAAAACAAGGGAATGAATATGCCAAATAATCTGGCAGACTGGTCAGTATAATTTTCTTCATCATTTTGCTAACATTACTGTAGGTGCCAAATATAGTATAAAAGTGGAGACATACTTTTTATGTAAAAATAATGCCTGCTTTGTGACTTCAATCAAGGTGATCTGTTACCAAATGCTGGCTGGATTTATGACCATCTGCCATTCAACAATGTGGCAATGGTCAGAATTAATAACACTTTAAGTAAACAAATCTGCTGAATTTTGGAGTTTAGACCTTTCAACTGCCAATGCAACATACACCACTTAGTACTGACATAAAGCTTTGTATTAGCACAAACTTAGAAAAAACTCAAACAAAACCAGCGACTAGCCAAGAATAATGTCCTGGCAGTCTAAATCAGAAATTATTATGTCAAGGTTTTATATTTTCAAGAGTAGATCTGTATTATTCTATACAAATACCTGCTGAGTTTTCATTTATTTGATAAAATGAAATTTAGTCCTTCTAATTATAAAGCATGGCCCCTTTTCAAATAGGCCAAGTGAGCAGCTTGAAAATACTCATCCTTGAATGTGTCAGGTTCAATTTTATTTTCACTTTCAAAAAGTGCATTTTTTCTCTTAAATCCCTCATCTGTGTACACAATCATACATACATAATTGAATGCCTTTTGCTTCACATTTTTAACAGGGGCATAATTTTAACTGGCTGCTGTATGATTTATATTTTGCTAATACTGCATTATTCATGTATTCTGCAGCTGCAGTGAAGAAAATAAACAGTAGCTTTCTAGGTAAACATTCATTTCAAAAATCAGAGGTAATTGTGATTTCAGCAATTTCACTAGAAAGTTGAGAAAGAATAGCACCCTTTTAGGGAATCAGCAAAGCAAGCTAACCCTCACTGAGTTTCATGATGTTCTCAACATCATAGTCTTCCCATTATCGAATAGGCTCATGAAATGAATTCAGATTATTGGAATTTTCAGGGAATTATTTTTCCAGTAGTGATATTAGCATATATATCTTTACCAAGTGTAATTCTGAATAATTCACCTTTCAAAGGCGTGTCAGTCTTTGATCCCTAAGAAATTAACAGGACTTCACGTAATACTATAAGATTCACCTTCCGGAGAATTCAGATGAACTTTAGTGCACTTTCTAATGGCATTCCTTGGCTTCAGAAATCTACTCTTCTCTCATAAAGACTCTTTTCTTCCTCCTCTCTGAATGCTGATGTTAGCAGCAGCAGTAAATAAAATGCAATACTGCTTTTGCTGATGAAGGCAAGAACAGAGACATCTGGCTCACAGAAGCAATTTGAGTGGATTTGTCAGAAAGTACTTTTACTGGGATATTGAAAGGCCCTTGAGGTACACTTACTGAAGAATGGGAGAAGTTTGTATGTATGAAAAAGTGCCCAAAATCCATGTTGGTTTTTAATGACCTCTTTGAGCCTTCAAAGCAATAAATGAACCAAACTGGATTAGATTTTACAAGGTCTTCTAGTATTCTTGTTGAATTTCTAATATGACAAAACAAATGCTGGAAACTGTCACATTAGCCTTAACCCCCCGAAGTGTAATTTTTTTTAAAGGAAAAGTATGATTTGATATAAGCTGTAGACTTCATTTAATACAAACACATATCAAACAGCAGGCTTAAATCTACTTGCACCCTGAAAATTCTCAACACCTTTATGAATAATAATATCTTCAACACTTCTCAGCCTCAAAGACATGAATCAAAGAGTTCTTAAAAGACAATTCTTTAGTAGAGTTAACATTTTTCAATTAAAAAAAAAAAAGAAATGGTTTCAATCCTATCTATCATCAGAAAAGCTTCTGTAAACAAAAAAAAAATTAATTCAGTAGATAGCAAGAAAGAAAACTTATCCTATTTTAAAAGAATAAATGAAAAGAAAAAGTATATCACCTAAAATGAAAAGGATTTCTAGTTTGGTGCAGGTCAGAACAAATAAATATCCGGAAAAATTTAGAATCACCCAGGTCATGGTTACAGAGAAAAGAGGTGGAATTTCTAGCACTGTTTAATTCCTTATCACCCACACCATTGCAGGAGGAATCTGATGACTGGAAGCCGAAGGGATTCCATTTTTCGATGGGCTTGCAAGAGGGGGTGTGCTGGACTGGGGTTGGAACCCCCAGAGTTGCTGCTACTGCTGCCATTACTGCCACTGCAGAGGAGGACAGCCCCTGCTTGGGAAGTATTTTTGTTTTTTGGGTAGTGAATACCCTTTATGTGGGTAAAACATTCTCTCTCCTATATACTGTCTTGTTAATATTGTTGTGGTTATTGCAATTTTTCAGTAAATTATGACTCCGTCTTATAATTTCTCCTGGTCTTTTGTCCACTATTGAAAGGGGGAAGCTTGAGTGAGTGTAATTTTCCTGCTGGAGTTTAAGCTAGAAGAGTCTTGGCCTACAAAGTCAGGCTAGGTGTCAAACAGGAACAGACTTGAATGATTGCAACAAATACTGAGATTATCTGCAGAAGGAAGATGCTCCATATGAGTTTTCTGCCATAAATTTTTTTAGTTTTTTATTGAATCGTATGATTCATAGATTGAACCATAGATCAAACAGACATTATGCATGAGTCAAAAAGATACTGACAGCTGCATATGTTGCAGATACACACCAATTCCTACATCCTGTACATGGGCAATTGTACTGGATATTTACTAGTGGCCTGGTACATACAAGAAATTGTTGGTGTTCAGAACACAAATCAAGGATGGTTTGGGTTAGAAGGAACTGTAAAGATCATCCAACCCCCTTGCCACGGGCAGAAAGACCTTCCGCTAGACCAGGTTGCTCCAAGTCCCATCCAACCTGACCTTGAACACTTCCAGGGATGGGGCCTCCACAGCCTTCTCTGGGCAACCCATTCCGGTGCCTTGTCAACCTCACGGAACAGAATGCCTTCCTAATATATAATATTGTCCTCTGTCCTAGTTCAAGAAAAAAAAAAATTAGTCCTTCAAATACACGTAAGAATGAGATAAAACAGATTTCTGCTCTTGCAACACTGGACTTTTGTAAGACATCAGGTTCAAAGAAGTCTGATGGAGAGCAGAAAGTATAAAAAAACAGACACATCAAACAAAGGTAATTAGTAAACAGTGGTTTTTGAGTGACATTTTACAAGAAGGTTGAAATCAAGATTTAGCCACTGTTATCACAAATTTAGCTAGCAGATGTCAGAATCATCCATGAAGGGAGCTACATCTCAAACCTCAAAACAGGACAAATTTACATGGGAGGTATTGACTAGCAAGAAAATTTTTAACGAAGAAATGTACAGTCATCCCCAATAAACTCTATTGTTTTCAAATTTATAGTTTGGCTTTCAAACATTGACCTGTAAAATAAGAGCTAAAAGAGCAATATGTAGGTCTGTGATTTTTAACTCTGTCTGATATTAACTACATCCTGTACTGCTAATCTTTAAGGTAAAGAAGTAATACTTGTGTCGGGTTAAGAAGCAGTTACTGCCAATACCCTAGTGATGATTCAGGTGATATAGACAGACCTAAGTAGTACTGATCCCATCCAGTGAAATAAAGGTATGTTGGAACCTCTGTGAAGATATATGCCTTAAGGTTTAGGAGTTGTGCCCCAGGATTTTGATCAGGGGATGAAAGGCAGCACGTTACTAGAACAGCTTGCAATGAGCATCATACATACAAATCATCATTTCCTCCATAATTTCTGAGTGATGGGAATCTCACAGCAATATAGATAACTCATAAACATTAGTTCATTGCTTGAATAGTATTATTACATCATGAAGGTTAGATGGGTTTCAGTTGTAATGTAATCAGGCTGTAGAAAATAGGCAGAAGAAAGTGAGGGAACTCTTGAAATTGTATATTCTTGACTCATCAGAATTTCTTCTTCCTAATTACTATTAACAGCAAAAATTTTACTGTTTTTAAGGGAATATTTTAGTTTTCGTGGAGAGAAATGTCTGTGTATTTACTGACTTTTTTCCTACGTGATTATATCATAGAATAATAAAATGACAGAATAACAATTGCTGTGTTTCAGCTACACTCTGCAGTGCAAATTTACTACTTCAAAATCTGCACTGAAAACACTGGCCCAGATCCCTATCTATTTTGTATTGCTACATTGCATATTTTATATAAAAATATATTTTATATTTAAAAAAAATATTAAATTTTTGGGGGTGTCCTTTTTTCTGTTTTTGTTTTTATTTTATTGGTTTGGTTTGTAGATTTTTATAACAAAATAATAGATACACTGGCCCAAGTGGTAAGTAATGTTCGTTATGTAGGAACCAAGCAACATGGAAGCACATTCATTTTAAAGGTTTACTTAAATTTTGATTATATGAGAAATTATGCTTGTATGTACCTTTGAGACTTTTTTCCCTCCTACCAATACATGATTATCCACAGTGAACTAATTGGAATAATTAATTTTAAGTATTATTTATATTTCAATTAAATTTTCTATATTTTCATTGAAAATATCTTGACAACAAACAACTAGAAAATTATTTCTGCAAAATCCAAGTGACACAGGGTGGCATTTTGTGTTGGGAGAAAAAGTGTAATTTGTTCTCATGGAATGGAAATCACGACTTTTTTTTTATGGCTACCTTCTATTTTTAGAAGATTTTTATATTAGGTTTTCATCCACAGAACTTACTAAATAATCTAGTTCACATTGTGTAACTGTTGTGTATACAAATCCTTAGCATTGTCATTTTTAGGGTCAAGCTGGTTCAAACCATGCTTGTTTCCCTAGAAAGATGCAAGCAGTTTCAGGATTGCTTGCATGCTTTGCTCATAGCACTTGCCAATAAATTGTTCAGGCAATTACACACTTGTTCTAAGTTGCCTCCATGAATTCATTAAGACAATTTTCTGAAATATTCTAGACCTGCTGAAAATATTAGCAACGGAGCAATTCTGATGCAACCTAAACATTATTGAAGTACACTCTAATGTTCCAAGACCAATTGAAACACCTACTTGCAGTTATAAGGTACATTTTATGTCCTGTAATCCAACAGGCTTCCATTTTAAATTCCAGACTAATTATTTGACAAATACTTAGAGTTCAAATACATTTTTCCTTAAAAGAGAAAGGGAAGAATAAATTAAATTTTGAAGTTATCGCTTCAAAGAAAGATGGCAATTGGAAGCAAAGATGTTCTGATTATGCAGCAATCTTCATTTCTATGATTTCTCAGTTTCTGCAGCTGGTCACAAAAACAGATATTGAGGTACTGCATAATAAAGAGCATGCCATAGAAGAAAGTTAACATAAAGACACACATGCACACAAATTTCAGGAATGGAAATCCAAGAAAGATTTTATTATCCTGTTATCCCTTCTGTGTAATTTTTTGTATTTTTTCCAAGTACCTTGTATTCTAAATGCAACCTGAAGTATGGCAGGCACTTGTTCGGTAGGGTGTGCATGAATGAAAGCCCTTTGTGACACATGCCTGGAACTGAGTTGGAAATAAGTTAATTATCAGAATAAGAGACTTTCTGCTGCACACTGAGGAATGTTTCTAGAATTTCTGAATTTCATTGGTTTGAGTTACACATAAAATATTTGTTGCTTGATTGCCTGCTATCCAAGACTGATATACGTATGTAAATGAAACAGGTTGCTTAGAGCTCTCTTATTACTTTATCTGTAGTTTTCTCCACAGTAAGCTTATAAAACCATTCCATATGCACAAACATTCATCTCAGAAACAAAATATTAACTGGTATTTACTTAACAAGACTCTGGTTATATAATCTTTATAAAGAGATTGAGTTTGCAGATTTTCAGCTCTTTTGACATATGGAAAGACATAATACATAGGTACACTTAGTGTTCATGGATTTTGTATCCAAATTATGGCTCATTTACCAGGCAATTTTCAACCCAGCTATTAAGAAAACTGTTGAGTCTTTCAAGCTGAGACTGAGAAAATGTTCCTGAGCTGTGATGCTCTACTGAAAGGAAGCAGTAGAGTGGATTCACTGTCCTACAAGTCTGCCTGTGTTGCTGCACACAGAACCACTGTCCAAACCAACCAGCAGAAGTTTATATCCCTGAAGATGTGGATTCAGCACATGAATTAAATGTAATCACTTTCTGCTTTATACCTCATGGATTTATCTTGAAGACCACTATTTACCATTTTATGCTCCTGAAAATTTATTAGATTTGAGTTCTACTTGGATTTATGCCACAGTAATGTCTACACTGCCAAAGCAATACTCAGTTTTGTAGTTTGTTTGAGTTGGATATCTAAGATCTGAGCATATAGTAATCACACATTATTTATTAAAAAAATGCACTCAGGGAAAGAAAAGCGGTTCATACCTTCTGGTTTTCACAATCATATCATTTTATAACAACTAAAGACTGCTCCTTTTTTGCACATATCTAATTCAGTAAAAATAGGCAAAGTTCTAAGTATGTATTATTTTGAAATAAAAATGGCAAAAGTCTAATGAAGATTGAAGGCAATATTGGAGAATCAGTGGCAACAAAAAGACTCTTCTAAACTTAATGCATACATTTTCATGAAGAGTCATTTCTAGTCCATGGAACGACAACACATATTTTTAAGTCCTTTACCATGAGTCTATACTTAATTAGTGGGCTGGAATTTTTCAGACTCTGTTTTTGTTGGATGCTGTCCAGTCTCCTACAAAGCTACTTTGTGACTTTTGCTTTTGGTTCAATATTTTTATTCTTGGTCTTTTTGGAAAAGTCTCACATGTTAAGGTGTATTATAAAACTATACCAAAACATCATCCATTTCTCCCTAAGACAAAAACACATAATTCTGGCAATTTAATAAAGGTGGAAAAGAGGAAATTTTTTTCCAGGAAGTCAGAAGAAAATAATACACCAGCTTTTAGCTTATATCTAACCATTTAAAATCAAATAACAAATATGAAGACTTTGTAACTCAATCAACAATTAATAAGTAAGCAAAATCAATTTAGAGATAAACTCATTGAGCAAATAGGAAAGAAACACAGAGATACCCTGCACTCCAAAAGATGTAGGGATACATATACTTACACCATAAAAAGAAAAATAAAAAACAACAAGAAAACCAAACCCCACAGTAGGATTGAAATTGTCTTTTATCAAAGCAGGCAAAAAAGTCATAATGAGTATATGCATTAAATGCGAACCACTGATAGATACAATTTTAACCAGTTGCACTCAATCCCACAATAAAAGTGACTTGCCTTTTCACACATGTTGTTTGAAAGACTAAAACAGGGTTGAGTGAAGAGCTCCTTTAATGAGTTTCAGCTAGTTGGCCTGCGAATATCAACAAGTGTGGCCAACAATTTTTCTAATTCACAGAATCACAGGATGGGTCAGGCTGTGATTCTGTGAATTAGAAAAATTGTTGGCCACACTTGTTGATATTCACAGGCCACAATGGGAAGGGACCACAGTGGCTCATCTGTGCTGCTCAAGCGGAGCCATCTGAGAGCACATTGCACAGAGTTTTGTCCAGATGGTTCCTGAATATCTCCAATGAGGGAGACTCTGCAACCTCTCTGGGCTATCTGTTGCAGTGCTTGGTCCCCCTCACAGTAAAAACATTCTTCCTCGTATTTAGGTGAAACTTCTTGTGCATCTGTTTCTGCCCGTTACCTCATGTCCTGTTGCTTGGCACCACCAAGCAGTACCTGGCTCCATCCTGTAACACTGTCCCTTCCAATACCGACAGTTATTGATGAGATCCCCCTCAGTCATCTCCTCTTGAGGCTGACAGGACCTGTTCTCTCAGCCTGTCTTCATAAGAGAGATGTTCCAGTCCCCTCATCATTTTTATTGCTCTCTACTGGAGCTGCTCCAGGAGCTCTTGTACTGGGGGGTCCACAGCTGGACACAGAGCTCCAGATATGGCCTCACCAGGGCTGAGCAGAGGGGCAGGATCACCTCCCTTGACCGGCAGGTGCTGTTCTTCCCACCGCACCCTAGGATGCCATTGGCCGTCTGGGCCACGGGGGCACTTCTGGTTCGTGGACACCTTGCTGTCCACCAGGACCCCCAGGTCATCCTGGTTTTAAGAATTGCTTAATTTTTGTTCAAATTCAGTCACTGTGTGAGTTTAATGGTGAGGCTCTCTTCCCTGATTATTCTTATTTATATACACATATAACTCTTATTTTTTCATTAAGGTAACCAACACAAAGGCAAAGAATTGAAAGAAAATGTATGAGGCCAAACAATAAATAAGGCAGAAACACCATCCTTTTCTGTGCTTCTTCCAAATTGGTATGTTAGGTAAATGTTCTTTCCCATTTCAAAACTTTTTCCCTATCTTTCCAGTTCTTATTTTACATTGGGTTATTTCTTTTCTCACCATTTAATTTGAGCATGAAGAAAGAAATTTTCTTTTTGTTTTTTTCATGAGAGACAGAGTTTTCTTGAATTTGAAACTTTCATCGGAACACAACTTTAAACTACTTACTACTGCTGCAACTTCAGTCACTGAAAGAAGGTAATTTTTAGTAACTTTCATGTGTATAAGTAACGATATAAATATATTAGCTAAAATGACATTTATCAGTGCCTAAATATATTTACCAAGGAATAAGAATCTCATTTTTTTCAGAAGCTGGGTGGTCTTAACTACCTTAAGAGTATGGAAGTCCATCCTTTTAGATATGCAGGGATGTTGTAATTCTCAGGGTTCAAGGCTGAACAGAGAAATTTACAAGTTTATTTTTCACACATCATTTGGGTAGTGGTCATAGCCAAAGCTGTGCTATGAGAGTAAATGAATACATTTCATAGTACTGAACTGAGCCACTGACATGTTTGGTGAAATTCCTAGCACTTGCAGAAAGGTAGGGAAAAAAAACATCAGTGCACAGATATCCATACTTTTCCCCCCTTTAAGCATCCCATTCCTTCATGTGTACTTTTGTTTCAAGGAATCTACAGTAATGTGTCATGTTTTTCAAGCTTGAGGGCTGCTGTCTGTGAGATATCAATAAGGACACGTTCTTAATAGACATCTCAGAGTTCATCTATCTGAGCATTTCAGTTCAGATCAAACGTGATGTGAATGTCCAGGCTATCCCCTCTTACTGTATTAGGCTTCACATCAAAGAGTATGATCTTCAAGAACATGACCTAGATTCTTCTTAAATAAAATGAAATCTAAAGATGTGCTTCAGAAGTGCATGAGAAATACATTTTAATTGCTAATAGACTTAGCCTGTGGGATAGGACTAGAGCAAGTCCTTCATACCCCTGTGAAATGGAGCACCCAGCAAAAGGTATTTTTCTTGTAATTAAACAAATTGGACAAACAGGCTCCCAAGAAGACTCTGGAAGATCCTTCAAGAGCACACCTATTGGAGGTGAGAGAGGAGCTCCAGAATTCATCAGCTCATATAGCACTGATCAGTGTCAGCCATGTGAGATACTGCTTACTTTCAGAGAGGATTTGGAGGTATGAACACTGTGTATTTAGGGCTTTCTGGGTACTGCTACTCCAGCCCTGCTTGATCACCACAGGCTACATCAGGACAGTAAACCAAACCAACCATACCCTGAGATTCACACCTACTAATAAGAGCAGGAAACTGAGGTGCATTTTCCCCAATTACCATGCTATTCCAGATCTACTCTTTCCAACCACAGTTTTAAGCATACAGTAAATGAAGAATTCCCATGCTGGAAGCACCACATATTTTAAACTCTTGGTAAGACCTCCTCATATCCAGAGAGATTATTAAGGGTTTGCTCTTTCAGTGAAATTTTTACTTTTGTTATTAATGTTTTATTTTATTTCTTCCCCTCTGAAGTAGAGTCAGTCACTGAGTTCCAATATTATTACTTTGTACAATTATGATACCATTGAACTTTCTCTTTCTACTGTAATAACTAGGAATTTACATCACTTAGGATTTTTGTCTTGATTTTATGTGCTTGCCTCCTACATTGATTATTTAATTTCTGTAAAGAAATGTTATGACATGAATTTGTCTTCTAAATACTTTAATACCTGGTACGGAAAAAGAAAAAAATTGGGGGAAAAAAAAGGGAGGTTGAAGGAACTAGCCAAACTTTAATTAAAGAACCCTACTGAAAATCATGTGAATACCAAGATTCAGGAATTTAGCAGTTTTTACTAGTGAACTGTCCTTTAGAAAACACAGCTATTCTATTATAATAGGTTATAACTGTTGTCTCATACAAAGAAATTTGTGTGGCAAATATTTTAGAGTGACATCACTAACAATGAGAAAATATTTGGTATCATCATTGTTACATTAGTTTTAAAGCACCCATAAGGAAAAATAACTGCCTAAATTTCACACAATCTTTTTAATGCAAAATAATGTCTGATATTACTCAACAGAAATTAATAATTATTTTAAAATAGCATTTAAACATTACACAGGTTCATATGCTATAGAATCTTTGCTTCTGTGGTTGTTTCTTGTACAGCAGAGTGTCTTTCCTTGTCTGTGACATTCTTTCAATGATATCTAATAGCTTATTTCTGAAGTTCCCAGATGCATGGATGCATGTTTCCTATTGTTATTAATAAACACAAATAAGCAAAAAGAGTTTACTAGAAATTGCTATAGTTTAACATTATGGTGGATTTTTATATATATTAAAAACCAGAATTGTTAAAAATTGTATTTTATAGTGTGTGATTTTCATCCCTAGAACCCTAATTAATATTTTTACCTATCTCTAATGTCAATACTTTTCTATTACAATTCTATTTTAAATATTTGAATAAAGAATATTTACATACTTACTTGTTCTCTGAAAAATTTATGTAAGTAGACCATTTCCTAGACACAGTTATCTAACAGCAGCAAATTAATGACAAAGACATAAAGAAAAGTATATTACTATGCATACTAGTAGGTTACTTTTCAGCTTAATAATAGCTATATACTAAAGAGATTGCTAAAAGGAAACACAGGAATATTCAAGATAAATTATCTGCTTGAAATATTAGAAAAAAGTTTTGAAACAGTTTCTTCAATCTGAAACCTGTAACTTGAAGTAACATTAAAACTTTCTATACTTCAAGCAATTTGTGTTTAATTTTTACCCATGCTAAACAGATGACACAGTTTGATTTGATTATTATGTGGGTAATTTGTCTCTTTGTTAAAGAAAAAGAAGAAATAAGTACTGAAAAAACAATATATTGGCCTTTAAAATCAGACTGTATCACTCCTCTAAGCCTCAGCTGCACATTTACACACTTAAAAGTCACTAAATGGAGATTTTTAGCCCCTTTTATGAGAAGTGTTAGAATAGGGCCAAAATGATGCCTTTCCACAATGTCTTTATTGATTTTTAGACCTTATTTACATTAAAAACTGTTTTCTTTTCTTTATCCTGGGAAAGAAATTGCTTGAAATTTTGTCCATTGATAACAAAATTTAATTTGTCTTGATGAGAACACTTTATGGATACTGAACAGTAAATTAAAGAAAAAGTTTCTTAATATTTGATGAGAAAGCTGAAGAAATCTGACTTTAAAACTTGCTGACTATTGTTTTTGATGTTTCCATGAGACGAAGAGAACAAGTAAATGCATTTCCTTGATAAATAAATAATGGATGAGAATAAAAAACAAGTTCAGAACATTTTTCTTGACACATTTCACCCTGGGAGTAGGACAAAGATAGCTGATTAATAGAAAAGCTGTAATTACTTGGGCATGAAGTAAAGTACACTTTTCAGAAAAGTCATAGCAAAATGTTACTCCATGCAATTTTCTAAGGAAAGGTTACTATTTTTCTAGGCTTGAAACTGGGAAACCAAGTATTTCGATAGAAAGCACATTTAAGCTAGGGCTCAGATAACTTGATTTAACTTTGAAATACATTCTCTTCACTTGAATGAGTGACACATTTAAGGCATGATGCCTCTGATTGTTCTTAGAAATACTGTGGTAGAGCTTCTTATCAATTTTTTAGTGACCTCTTAAAAAAGAAGGTGCAGAATAATGCAACCTGTCACATCTTATATACTGCCATCCACATACTTGTTTTTCCTTGTTTCTACTCAGACTCTGCTATTTCTTTGAATTGTTTATTCCCATTTGTATACACATAGTGAAAATTCTGGAGCTGTTGCAGAAGAAATTGCAGTACTGAAATCAAGTATACAGACATTCACATATACCCCAAAGTGGGGCAACATATTGTCTGCTAATACAGGCACCTTCTGCTAATGAATATTGATAGTTTAACCAGAGCTACAGATAAGTAGCTTCTTCATGAACACTTCTGCATGAGACAACTTGGAAACTCTCTTTAACAAAAATTGTCAATAATATAGGAGATGGGAGGAGAGGTGATGGCATAAACTAATGGCTGGAATATTTCTCTTGACAGGAGTAGGGATTGTAGAAACCTACACAGGTGATTCTACAATCAGATAATAAGGGATGTTCCAAGGCAGATCAATGTTTCTTTCAAAAAAGACAAGATTAGATGTCTCAGAAGAGAACTTGACCCTGCAGAGCTGATAGAAACACCTTGACATTTCGTTTACCCAAAGAGAACAAAGGAACCACTCTGAAGCCAAATAGCTGGCTGTAAGTTCTCCTTGAAGTTCTCTTCTTTATTTTTGAGTATACCAACAGTTTTATTAACCTTTTGAAGCAAGGAACATGTCAACAGAAGGAGGCAGCTATGACAGTGGAATATGAAACCATGTCTTCTGCACCAAGTGGTTTACAATGCTAGCCAAGAATTTGTCACTTCTGTGACTGGCTGTGAAAGCTTTGTGATTTCAAGTGGGAAGAACTAAGAAATTAAAATATCATTCTAAAATATGATTCCCTTGAGAAGGGAGTCAGTCCTTGCAAATATAAAATGTTAAACAAAAGTAAATACCAGTGGTTGATTACAAGAGCTAAAAAAACCCCAGTGGTGTTCTTTAAAATCTCCAGCTGCAAATTTGGATATGATATTAGAGAACAATTTTAAATTATTCTGGCAGGCACTGTGTTGTGGTGTGTTTTAAAGTTTTGCCCATAGAATTGTATTATCCCCAGTTTGTATTATTGTTTGTTCCATGTACCCCCATTGTTCCTTAATGGTTCGTCCTTAAGTTGTTTAGTTCAGTTTTTCCCANGTGGGTGTCTCTCTGCGGCTGGTTACCCTGGTGTTCGGAGCTCCCCCGAGCCCCGTAATAAACTGGACTGCAACCCCCGAGGAGAATCCCTTCCCTTTCCTTCGCCACCGTCTGAGCAGTCTGCCTCCTCCGAGGGCGAGAGCCCTGGCCGCCCCCCGGCACACGCGTGCGCTGGGGAGTGTCCCCCGCTGCTCGCTCGCGTCCGGAGCTGGCTGGGAGCGGTTGAGGAGACCGCAAGGTGGACGCGCCGCGACAGCACTGAAATACAATTTTCTTTAAACAGATAACTGTCTTTAGAGATTGATCTAGTTTATTCTTCAGGAAAAATAAAATCATGGTTTTTAATTACTTATTTTAGCTGATACATGCTTACAATGCATTTCAGAAGGTCAATTTTAATATTTATGTATAAGATTGTCACAAGAAAACAAAGGACTATAACTACAATTTTAGCCCTTCTATTTTGAAGATTTTAATCTAAGGCATATTCTCATGGTGTATGCTTCTATAATTCAATCAGATAGGAAATGTTAAGGTAGCAGGAGGTTCACCATTAGATGAAAGTGGTTCAGTAATTATTAATAGACATATGCTGTAATCCTGCCCTCTTCAACACTGCATAAACTTCTAGAATTTCCAGAACCCTAAAACTAGATGTGAACACTCTCTTGTGTTTCTTCATTTTCTGGCTAATCTTTCTTTTCCTAAAGTTTTCCCTATTCGATCTCTTTTTCATTCCCCTTCACACAAGAGTATTCCACAATATTAAAAGCCAGCAGAAAGTCTGTTCTTCAAATGTGCTTCCGTATTGGAAAAAAATACTTGCTTATGTCTGAAGAGGAACCTGTCATTATAATCCAAATCTATCTTCTGAACCTAAGAAATGTCATATTGCTTTAAACCAGAGGTCAACATGACCTCTATCCCGTTTTCAACTGTACCAAAAGGAGATACTTGTGAAAGGGAAAATAACAAAGGAAGCACAAATATTGTCTGTGAAATGTATTTCCTATCTTCAACAACCTGCAATTCAGTGTGAATATTTGTCGCCATGAATTTCTAGGTAAAAGAGTCTCTCTGGATTTCTTTTCCATCATTTTATTTGTCCAGTGATTTCAAGCCCATGTAAATAAATGTGATATACACAACAGTGGTGGCAAGTAATTCGGCTGCTTAATTACAGGTCAACTTATTTTACTTCCTTTGTATCTGTCACTTGATAGATTCATTTGATTTTACCTATTCCTTTTACTGGAATGCAGAGTAAATAGCTAACACCTCTTCTTTTTTCATTAAGTCCCATTTATCTCCCTATAATGACTTTCAAGCTAAATTAAAACCAAGTTTGTTTAGGAATTTCTTCATATTGTAAACAACTTCATGCATTTAATCAGTCTTGCTGACCTTCTGACAACCTTTATGACTTTGATTTAAGGTTCAACTAGACTGCTCATGTCATTCGAAGCGTGAAGTCAACAATAGCGTGACAGCTCCCTCAGTTTCATTGTCTTTCTTTCTAGTATGTCTAAGATGAAATTTGCCTTTTACCTACCATCTTAGAAAACGGGAAATGGTGATTTCTCATTCATCTGAGATAAATGGAGAATTAACACACCCAAAGGATCCCTGTTTTCTAATAAGTAATCTTGCCCGGCATGGTAGTCCATAAATTTTTCAGTGGAACGATCAGTGGAACATCTTAAGTTCTTTTTGGTCAGCCAAAAGTACTAAGCTGTTCTATTGTGCTCAGACAACTTATACTTCTGACTTAGGGCACAAGTAGATATATTGAGGAATGATAGCCTAGTGGCTCTGTCATGATCCGATTAGCCACACAAAAATTTTCCAGCTTAGGAGACAAGGAAAGGAAGCACCTCCAGATTTCTGCTGCTATTTTTTACAGGAGGTGAATGACTCAGTGAAAAAAGTTAAACTTAACTCTGCTACAGTCATGTATTGGAAGATACTGAATATCATTGGTCCACTTTCCCCGGTCCATCCCCTGAAGAGGAACAGAGAGAGCTCTTTCTCTTCACCCCAGAGTTATTGAGCCACCTAAAGAAATAATATATGCTGATTAAAGATAGTGATAGAAGCATCAGCCTGAAGTGTCTATCTCACATTTAATCCAGTTTGCAGCTCTCAACCTGAAATACGTTCTGGGCTTGGGTATAGAGCGAACCCCATTGAATACCTAAGCATGCAACTATTAACTGTTGCACAAAAACGAGCTGGCAGTTCTTATTGTGAAGTATAATGGAAAGCTTTTACTGTTTTATAATAATGCTGAGTACAGAACTATCAAAACAAGCAGAATTGATTTTTTGACTGATGAATAAAAATTAATCAATGAGCCATCTCAGTTGTAACATATAAGATATTTTTAAGTTATCAAGCTTAATAACATGGCATCTAGTATTTTCCTCTGTTAGTCAGTACATTAAAATTTGATCTGGTTTTAATCTCATTAATTCAGAAAACATCCTTCTAATTAAAATTGTGAGCATGTTATATGAGCATGTTATATTCAACACCTTTTACCACATCCCTTCCAGTCTGTGTTATCACAGTAAAAGTTCATAAGAAAGCTGATGCTTAAATACTCTTCTATAGCCTGCCAATCGACGCTATGGTGAGAAATATAAACTACTGGCTCACACCAGCCAACTGAGAAAATCAAAATTTGCTATTATGTAAGTTTTTGACAAACGTGGTTTTGTCCTCCAAAAATCCCTCAATCAAAGAAACAGTTTACTTCTTTTTAGATAGGTATCTACTTTATGTTTAGCAAAAGTCTTGAGAAGTGCATCAGTATTTTCAGCTTGTGGACAAGCATTTACAAATAGATTGAATTTCTCCTCCCATAACTTCATCACATTAGGCTTGATAAAAAATTTGCTGAGAATACAAGGATTGCCCAAACTGAGGTGTAATGCAGAATTTTGTGCAGGAAAAACATTCAATTCCTTCAGCCTTTCAAACCATGAACAAAGTGAACAAAAGATGATGGAATAGGGCCTTACACTCACAGTTGCTATGAGCTAATTCTCTCAACCCTTATCAAGACTCATGCCCAATCAAATAATAAAATAATTGCAGTTTATTTTTTCTCCAGAAACTGTAGTTTCAACCTAGCATGATGAAAAATGAAAGAGAAAAATTTTGTTCTTGGGCATGTCACTGCTGAATATTCTGAGCTATTATAGGTGGTAAGGATTTCATCTGCCCCTTGTTCTCTTCCTTTGGGGTTTCTCCTGGCTTACTTGTGGATTAGCTTTCTACCTTGTATGAGTTACTAAGTCACAAGATTTACCAGCTTCTTTTCTTGTACAGGACAATGTGCTAGTTCAGGAATCCAGGAGTTACTTGTACAGCCAATATAGAGGCTGGTTATATCCATAAATTCAAAGTGCATTAAGCAGAATGTAACCAATATTTGCTTTTTTTTGAAGACGTAACATAACATACTGAAATAGTTAAACAGTGACAATATATAACATTTTCTAACAAAGTTAAGCTGAAGTTTATACACAATAAATAATAACAAATGGTTAATAGAGGTTTGTGGTACAATTTCACTGAATACCATGTGAGTGTAGCAAAATTTGCTTAAAGATAAGAGCAAAGGATGTAGAACAGACATGAGACATACCTTATGAGGTAGAAGTCCTCATCTAGAAGCAGTTGGAAAGATATCTGATGGACACAAAAGAAGCCTTTGCCTTAAAATGAAGGTAGTCTCTATGGGGACCTGAGGAGAACACACCCTTATTTTTCTGAAAGGGGACAGGACTATAGAAAAGTCAACAATAAATGAGAAAGGATGAGGAAGAAAGATGATGCTCACTCTGCTTCATATTTCCCTCAAACCTGATCAAGGACCACAGCCATCAATGCTAAACTACACAGCATGAGCTTGAAGGTACTGTAGATTCACAGCTGTTAAATTTCGGTATTCTCTCCAGCCTTCTAGACCTGTTTTGACTCAGAGAAACAAAACTATCCACTGTAATTAAGGTGCATTCAAAATTTGAATTTGTACAGTAGTGTAACAATATCCTTTATGTTTATTCTATATTAATTTCCCAATAACTTCTATAATACACTTTGAATTGCTGCTGATTCTTATCCTTGTATAACAGGCCTTTCTATTACAGCCCTAGATCTCACTCGTGAGTGAAAATGACCAACTCAGAGAAAATAATTTCATAAATTAATTAGGAACGCTACCTCCTTGTGTGTATGGCTTGACCTTTATCGATACAAAATTTAACTTGCCATTTTACTGTTCAATCACACAGTGTCTTAATGACCTTTTGGGATTCTTAACCATTAACCCTTATTTTACCACCTTAATTAGCATAATGTCTTTATGAAAACCACTTCAGTAGTCTCTCTCTTTCCTAATAATATTTAATACGTTGAACATTACGTTTGCCAGCCAAAGTTCTTGTGCACTGCTTAGGATGACCTCCTTTTACTTTAAAGAGACTTCATCCTGTTCTCTGCTCTAAACTGCTTTTCAGTTGTGCCAAGATTTTCCTTCTGAAAGGAAATGAAATATTTCCTTCTCTGCCTTGACAGAGAAATCGGAAAGATATGGTCTGGGAAAATTCAGGTAAATATATCATGGCATTGTTGAAATTGGAAAAAATTTGTCAGATCAAGTCCAACCTAGTATGACCTTCATGTTCACCACTAAACCATGTACTCAAGTGTCATGTCCACATGTGTTTTCTATGCTTCCATGGATGCTGACTCCACCACTTCTCTTTGGGTAGTCTGTTTCAATGCTCGACAACCTTTTCCATTAGGAAATTTTTCCAAATATCTAAATGAAACCTCCTCTGGAGCCATTTGATACCATTCCCTCTTCTCCTTCCTCTTCTCTTTCTCACATGTTACTTGGAGAAGACACTGACTCCCACCTGACTACAACCTTCTTTCAGGTAGTTGTAGGGAACAATAGGCTTTATTGGTGGGCTTGGCATAGCTGGGTCAATTCCCTCTGCGAGACATCATCACAGAGGCTTAAAGAGTCAGAAACTATTAAACTGGAGTGTTGGACCCTTACAAAAAAAGGGAATCGTGTTGTAAATAAGAAAAAAAACATGTTTGTAACTTGGTAATATCTATTATGATACAGAGGCTTTACTCCAACCTTGTTTCCAAAGATTTTCCCTCTTCTCTTTTGCTCATAATTTTCCCTACTTTGCTTTAAATTCAGAACTTATTATGGCTTGTCCGGAACAAAAGCCCTATTTATACAAAGCTTGGAAAGAGGATAACAGAACAGATGACCATGTTGAAACAAGCATAAAGAGAATGAGGGGAAGTGCAGCGTTCTTCAAAATGGCAAAACAGACAAACATTGGTGACCTTCATACAAACTGTCTCCAAAGTCGGTGCAGTTACACCAGAATATTTATTTTTAATTTTGTTCTCTAATAAAGCAGCAGCATTTTCCAATCTCAAAAAAGTCATCTCTATTTACTCAGCTGTATTATTGCTATTAATCATTGATAGATTCATACAATGTTTTACAACTAAAGACATATGCTGTACCTAAAAGAGTTCAGGTACAGAAGACAAATTTTATACTGATAAAGCAACACCTTAGAGATTCAGGAGACAGTATAACAGAAGAAACAAAATATGTTTCCAATGAAGTACTTCCAAGAGGGATTAAAAGAGACGGATGTTTGTCAGTAGAGCAAGGCTTTACTTGGTAATAATTACCTATCTAGTTCTATAGTTTACTGGAAAAGTTTGCTCAAGTCAAACAAAAATTCTTATAAGTCCAACAAAATCATTATGCTGAATTAACACAAAGGGGAAAAAAAATTCCCATTCAATTTTAGTTTTCAATTTTGTTCTCTTTCCCAATTTTGTCTCATAAATACCAGTGAATACTGCTCTGACAGTCCCAATGGCATACTATGAAATTAATAATTTCTATTTAAATTTATATCTTTTTCATTCTACCATGAAAAATTGTCACCACAAAAATGCTGATCTGTCAAGCAATTCCTTGAAAGTTTTTGTTTATTTCTTTGAATTGTATCAGTGTCTTTCTAATTTTACACTTTGCCAAGTCTTTCACAACATCATTCTAGTTTTATTATTTAGGGAAAAAGTATAAAAATAGTTGGTTGAGGTTTTTTTCCTTCTTCTCGTTAATTAGAGTAGATGTGAGGCAGACTCAGAGGTAAAGTGCAAAGGACTTTTTAGTTCGGAATTTCTGTGATACAAATATAATCCAGGACAAGAAGCACAGAAAATTAAGTGTTTCTATTTAAAATAAAGAAATATAAGAAGCTTGTAATACCATCAAGGTCTGAAATGTAGTAGAGCACAGACATCTCAAAAAAAAAAGTTTGTAGGCAGATGTATTTTTGCTGATTTGTTACCCAGACCTTTCATGCATGTTAAAAATTACAAACATTTCTTAAATACAGGAAGTCATCACCCTTTCCTAATGCAGAATATTTATTTCTCAACTATTTCCTTTTCCCTCATAGTTCAGGTCACCTGTTCTTTGCAGAAACTTCAAAACCACTTATCTTCCAAGAGTTCTTAAGACACCATAAATTTTGAATGTAAGCTCTTACTAAACTTTATTTGTTAAAAAAAAACCCAAAAAAACCCCAAATCAACACAAAGCAGAGACCAAGAAGCCATATATATCTTTGAATGAAAGCAGAGATATAAATATAGATTTTAGAGACATACAGAAAGTAGTTCCCTTAAGGAATCCATCATTCAGCATAGGAAAAAACTATAATCAAATAGAGTGGGCCATGAATTGATTCCTTCACTTGCATTTTTTGCAACAAATGGTGCAAAGTTTGTGAAAAACAGAGTTTCTTATGAAGCAAACTTTAAGTTCATTTTCTATGGAGAGCTATTCTTTCCACTAATGAAAGCATGAATCTTCAGTAAAAAATGTCTGAATATTACAGTAAGACAATGATTTTTTTATTTGATAAGCTCAATACTACACTGCCTGAAGACTGAGTAGTGGAATCTCCCCTCAGATTTTTTTTATTAGTGTAATTTGTGAATAGCTTCATTATAGCACATGTACCCATAAGTATCTTTAATTTTGCAATCAAAAGGCAACGGTTTTAAGATTTAAAATAATTACACTATCATAAGAGAAGACAAGAATATATTTAGCCATCCCTTCTCCATGTTGTTGCTAAGAGTGAAGAAGATAAAAAAAACTTAAATTAATGATACATTTTCCTTTCTTTAAAATTCTGTGGATAACACTGACTGTTAAAAAAGAACACGTCCTGTGTCAGCTAACATAGACATTAATAAATATAAGCATATCCCTGGGAAACTGAAACAGCTAAAATGATTTTTCTGAGGTTTTTTTGGTGTGTTGTTTTTATTGTTTTGTTTTTTTCTTTTTGTTTGTTTAGTTGGTTTTGGTTTTAGTTTTTTTGTTGTTCTTGGTTTTGTTTTTTTTTTCTTTTGTTTTATAAGAGAGTGTTAATGTACTTAGAAAAGTCCTTCTTGTTTTCTGAAAAAAATTAGCCAGTTTTGACTGTAATTTAACTTTGGCCTTTTTTGTCTTTTGTCTGCACATATGAATCACAACTCCATGCTCTTCCTGCAAGGTTTGACCTCACTTCCAGAGATCATACAGTTTCTTTTACTGTTGATCTCCACATTCAGCCAAGCTGGTCTTCTTTCCTACTTGCTTACACAAGCAAGGACACTGGGGAATTGCTGGCTCATGTGCTTCTCAAAGGTTGTTCTGTAATATTGAACAATATTCGTGGACTCCTAAGCCCCCAAATACAGGTTCCCAGAGTACAGAGAGCTACTACATAGCTCTCTGAATAGCTTAAGATTTGTTCTCATGAAGTCCAGGATAGCAACTCTTTTCTCTTTTTTTCTCATTACACTGAAAATTTTAGACTCAAGCATTTCATGTTCACTGTGGCTAAGACACCTACCATCACATACCTCCTTACTCTTACTCACAGGCAGAAAATCTAAGAGGGCATCTTCTCTAGCTGGTACTTCAATTACCTGCGACAAGAAATTATCTGCTACTAACCTGAAATGTTTCCAGGACCTGTTTATTAAAGCAGTGTGATATTTCCAGTTGTGTCTGGGAAGTTGAAATTTCATGCATGGACAAGAGCTACTAATGCTGAAATTTCTGGCTATAAAATAACTCATCAGTGCCTACATCCTGGCTGAGCAATCAATTATTAAACATCCCCTACTACCTCTCCTTTGTTCTCTATCCCCCTAATACTTACCCAGAGGCTCTCAACCACATCAGTGCTAAGTGTAAGAACTCTACAATCAGACCTGTCCCTTACATATAGAACACACCTCTAACTCACCTGCCCTGCCTACCCCTCCATCCCAGTACTCCTGCTATGAGATTCATGCCACCAAATTTCACTGGTACCAGCATCATAACTCTTTTATATACATACATCTGTAAATACTAAGACCAAGATGACAGCTGAGATGAAATATTCTTGATGTTCTGACAGAGCTTTGAGGAAAGCCCCAAGAGATAGAATAAAATGTACACAAATATACATTCCATAAAAATAATTAAGACTGAAGGTCTTTGTCATGCTTTTGGGTTTTTTCCCTCCTGTCTATAATATTCCCATAGTGACAGTTTTCTGAGTATTCATTTTTTAGCATCAATTAAATCTAACTTTTAATGTTGAAAACTTCTGTGCTCATTCTCAAAATATTATTTTACACAATATCTTGTGTAGTTTTGTATTGGGGCAGAAATGTCATATATATATGCCAGATAATATATATATGTGTCATATGTAAATTACTAACTAGTTTAGCACTAGTCGTTTGCAGCACTAGGATTTGGTCAAAATGTAACAATAGTTTTTTGGGGGTTTTTTTTGCACCTTCTTTTGTTCATTTTACCAGATATTTCAACTTAAAAATAATTAGACTTTTAAAGTCTAAGCACCCAAAGTATTTTAATGGAAACTTCTTCTACTCAGCTTTCACTTGCACAGAAGTGAACTATATATTCCTTGAATAAGTTTCTTCTCATTTTTTGTTCATAAGAACATGAGAGCTTTCCAAAATTTTAAAATTAATATATGATTAAAATTATGAGGTATCCAACTGTTTCTGTATTGAGAAAGAAGTTTTTCAAGATTCCTATATTTTTTTTTGTTCTGTTTACTTTTCTCAAATTTCTTCAGCTTCCAATAACTGAATTTAGACTGTAAGTGTTGAACAACTACCAATTGCATAAAACTGAAAAATTTTAAAAATTCCTGAAACCATCACAGTGCTGATACTGGTCTTGACAGATTCACTAAACTCCAGAAAAAGGAGTAGAAGTCTATCAATATATTAAAACAATCTTGATTGAATGAATGACAGTTAGTACCTACTGTACAGCTAAAAATAACACAACAATCTAGGCAAGGCAAAAAAAAAAAAAAAAGAACTTTTGAGTTTTACCCTGAGGGAGTTCCTTAAAAGCCTGGTTGCTGGGAAAAGTGGTGGGTGCTGTGAATTCATTTTGTGAATCTGCCTCTGACCTTCAGTAGAAAAGAAGGCTTTGGAATAATACTCCTAACAGGAGTTTTAAGATAGCTGATGCCACCCCTCCACCCAACACAGAAAAAGTATCACCCAGTTTTCTAAGAAACTATGAGTTTCTTGTCACTGAATTATAATATCAGAGGAGATCACATCATAACCACACACATGCATTGTGTAAAGAGTGGGGTTAAAAGTTTAACTATCCTGGGGAGTGAAAGGGGAGCTAGCTTCCCATTTATTAAGTCTAATTGCCCAACAGGAAAGTCCTTTCCTTCTGGTGAACATTCAGATGGAATACTATATATTTTTTCATAAAAAAAACTTCAAAAAACCCTGTGCATATTTCCTGAAACCCACAGATACAACTTTTACCATTCTATCACCCCTAATAAAAAGGCTTTGTTCTGACCTGATGGTGCAAAGTTACAGGACATGATGAGGTCTATGTTGTCCAGAGCCAGTTTTAAGGTGCTTTAACACTCAAGAGACTTTCATCTTGCCTTCTTCAGCTTAGGTCTGTAGATACCTCATGGTAAGGTCTGCTTTAGGTTGCATAGCAAAGGGTACGAAGTTGTATTGGTCAAGGCACACTACTACACAGAGGTATTGAACTTCAGCTGGAAGTCCAAGAGAAGGAAGCAAAATACATTAGATAACATAAGAAATAAATCCAAACAAATGCAAAACTGAAGAGGAGGAATGTCTCATTATGAACATCATGTATCTTCAGGTAGAGGACTTGAGACAATGATGACTTATTGTAACCCTGCCATCACCCCTATTCTTCTTGGGAAAGACAGATGTTGTCAAACATAGGACCCAGAGGGACAATGGAAAGGCAGTTACAAAACTGAGGAAAAAGGGGCAGATAGTAAAAACTGTACCTAAACCAATTGTACACATCAGGGTTTGACGCTGGTGCAATGCCAGTGCCCCCATGAAAGTATATTTTCCCCAGTGGTTGCTGTGAGATGTGACCAGAAATAGAGCAAAACAGGTTCAAGCTTAAGAATAAGAAAAAAAACCCCAAAAACTTTATTAACCTGCAATTATAATAGAAAGAACACACATACAGAATTTAAAAGGAAAACCTTCCAAAACATTCCTCCTCCACCCACCCAATTTCCCATAGAACACTGTGACAAAACCTTGGATTCTCAATCAAGTTACCACCCCTCAGATAATCAATTATCAGTTCATCAAGGGAGAGAGGAGTCTCTCTATTGGACCATTCTTCCCCAAGAAACACAGCTCAGACCTTCTGTGTTTCCATGTCACACATGGCACTGCCCAGAGAGAATCTTCCATCATGACAGCCTCCTCCCATGTCCAGTGTTTTCACCACTGTGCAAGGGCCAAAACTGCTTCTAGGGTTCCCCTTTTAAGGATGCTCTGCCCAGTTCCAAAAAAGCAACAGTTGCTCACTTTTGGGACACCGGTCCCCCCCCAAATTCACCCCCTGGGGCCGAGGGGTCTCGAGAACAGAGATCTTCTTCTTCCCTGAGGACAGAGGGCACCACCACACCCTCCTCATCCTTCTCTGGTCACGTCACTCCTTCACTGCACTCTCTTACCTCCAAGACATTGCCTCCCCCTAAATGCAGTCTCTGTGTTACAGGAAAAAAAAATGGTTCCGTCCATGGCTCTACAAGAGAAAAGTCCAGCCAAAGGCCATTCCACCATCTCCTCCCACCTAGGAGTCTTCTCAACTTCTTCTGACAGCTTTCGCTTGCTCAAACCTTCACCACACTGGCCCATTTCCTTTCATCTCGTTCAGATAAAGGAGGATTAGTGTTCTGTAAAGTTTTCATTGTCCCAGAGAAGGGTTAAAATCTCGGGCTCTGCCTGCCCAGAACTCCCAAGGCTGGGCACCTTCTCGCTGCACTCCCCGCTTTTCCTTCCCAGCCATGCTGCCAGCACATGGTATCAACTTTCAAGGTAGCACAGGCACTCTCTCTCTCTGTATCTTTCTCTCCCCTCCCCCACACCCCCCGGGGGGGAGCCGCTCAATTTCAGTGTTCCTCCACCCCTCCATCCTCACTCTTCACTCCTCACCCACCAGAACTAAGAATGCACCCCTCTGGGAGCTCTCTGCTTTTAACCCCCTGTGTTCTCAGAGGCATATCTATGTCCTCAGTGGCCACACCAGGTGTCAATATTCACATCTGTCCACTGATTTGTTTTGGCTATCAATTCCCAAAAAACTCACTTCCTTCTCAACCCAGGACAGTACATTTATAATTTGCGAGGCTTTTCTGTACAAATTTGGACTGTGTTCAAATTATTGTATTGAGATTTGTATCAACTCTTGTATTATGATAAGGTTGTTGAAATTGTAATTGAACTAAGAGCAAATTTTTGGTTTGATTTACAAGATGCGGGATTTCTTTGCCCCTTTCAGGATTTTGGAAATTTTTTGTAGAAATTGAAATAATTCGTTCATGTGCAAATGAAACACTAAAAATGTCACATAGTTCATCTGATATTATTTATGTGGCAAGTGAGGGTCATATAATATGCCATTATATACAAGATCATGGAATACCAAATGTGTAAAATAATTGCTCCTCTTGCTGTATACTAGTCAATTGTAATACATAAAGCTGCAAGAGTATTGAATTTTTTAAATAAAGCTTTCTAAGGATCGAAAGCTTGTTGTAATGTGGAGGGGAAAAAAAAATTAAACCCCAAAATCATACATTCTAATTTTATGGTAGCATCGTAGATTAAAGAAGGATAAGATTCTTTCACAGGTCTTGCACAATACAGACTGCAAGACTTAACCATCATCCAGGAAACATGTAATGCTTGTTTAGCAGTGGGAAAACTATATAAAAGGCCAAAATATCTATAGCAAAGCATTGCTTATAACCTCAATTTGACATGGCAGGAGTCAAAAATATTTAACAAAATCTTAAGAACCTTTTCAGAATAACACATTGTTATGATTCAGCATTGTCATTAGTCTCACCATCAAACCCAAGAGTTTGCAAAGATCATTTTCCAGGTATATTTCTGTCTAGTCCTGAGTGTTATGTGGCTATAGTTCCAACATCTTACACTTGGAGAAACAGTGAAGACTGCATTGCTATTTTGACCTTTTCAGCTTTCTGTGATTTGGACAACCACCTCTGTTCTTTACAATTGCATGACCCTGTGAGTAACAGCAAAAATCTCAAAAAGGTCAAGTCAGTATAGCTACGTTCAGTTTGACAGAATAGGCTAGACATTCAAACCTAGATAGAATCTCTATCACAAAAACACTTGAAAGAACCTCTGACTACTACAAGTAGCATCACAGTACATCCCCTGGAGTGTTGAACAAGTTTGTTTGAAAACAAAACAAAAATTTCAAGCCCTAGCAAGTGATTTGCATTCCCACAGAGAGCCTGTGGTGCTGACCCAGGTAGTGGAATTGTACCCATGGGTTACACTTTCATAAACAGTTCTTCACCCTAAAAAGGCTTCCTGAATAATAAACGGAGAGAGTAAGTTATAAAAAAAAAATTGAACACCGTGTAATAAAATAGCTTTTGGATGAATTTGTGTTATGCTGAGATCTAAGCATAGATATTGTAGAACTCTTTTTTCTTAGGCTATTAAGCGCTCTCTTAGACATTGAGTTTTTCCTTTTCCTTTTCC
>WBNO01016351.1:1772-16350 GCA_013400575.1 Peucedramus taeniatus | reverse complement strand
CTGTCTTTCAAACCAAGACAAGAAGTTAAACCAATTTCTGCTCAGTTGGAGCTTTAATTATGTATTGTTAACAATTTCATGTTATAATTACTTGTTATTGATAGTTTTATTCTTTGATTACCTGTTGTTAATAGTTTGATTGTTAAAAATCCCCTTTCATTGGGTACCACCCCCGCTGCTTCCTAGAAAATGGCACTCGCGACTGTGAGGAGGAAGTGACGTCAAAACTTGTATATGAATATAGAAACACTTCGCCAAGTCCAACAAAGAAAATCCCTAAAACAACAAGCCACGGTAGAATTAAAAACATCCGAATAACGTCTAAGAGTAAACAACTGAATTTAGCATCTGCTAAGGCTTTGTTTTAAACTCTCACCCTAACCCAAAGAGATGTCAGCTAAGAAGAGGACCTCAAATGTCAAGTTGAGAGGGGGAATCTCCTGGTGCTGTCGTGAGGACGGAGACCCCGGCTCTGCCTGCACACCAGCAGACAAAGCTGCATTCCTCCTCCTCCTTGCCACTCCTGGGAACAGCGGCGGCGTGTGCGAAACCCATCAGGCCCCCAACCAAGCTGATCTTAATAAAGGCATTAAAAAAGGAGAAAAATCTCCTGCTCTTTTCCTTTCAGGAGCCCTATAAGCAGTTTGTGGTCCATGCACAGTACATGTACATGTACATGGGAGGAGGATATCACAATGGCAGATTCTCTCCGGGTGGTGCCGTGTGTGACATGGAAACACAAGAGGTTTTCAACTGTGTTTCCTTGAGAAGCCTATGGTACAAGAGAGACTGCTCTCTCCCTTGATGGGCTGAGAATTGGTTATCTGAGGGGTGGTAACTTGATTGAGAATCCAAGGTTTTGTCACATTGTGTTTTGTTGGAAATTGGAGGGGGAGGACTAATGTTTTGGAAGGTTTTCATCCTGAATTCTGTGTGTTCCTTTTATAGTTGTGAGTTAATAAAGTTTTTTTCTTTATTCCTAAGCTTGAGCCTGCTTAGCTCTGTTTCTGGTCACATCTCACAGCAGTTATTTGGGAAAAATACATTTTCATGGGTGCACTGGCATTACGCCAGCCTCAAACCATGACACCACATCAAGGAGACTCTTGTCAGCTTTGCAAAGGACACATGAATACACACACAAATTAAATTACCAGATGGCTCAACTAGAACCTCCTTCCAAGAGGAGCATTATGCACACGTGTAAGCATTTGCAGTTTAAGGCCTACAGTATAGTTAATATACTTCAGACCCCAAACTGCATTAGAACTCCAAAAAATACTTTTGTTTTACTTTGAAATCTCACTTTTCTATTCTCCTTTTATGCATTTATGGTCATTATGCAAGATGCAATTACCTGCACTGCTTAGCTGTATCTGCATATCTTATCAACTGTTCAACAACCTGTGGGAGACCATAAAAGCTAAACAACTTTGAGTAGAACCAAATACTTTTTCTTTAAAAATACCAGCATAAACATCAAAACAGATTTTCATTTTCATTTGGTGTAAGTAAGCAAATGTCTTCGGAAAGGGTTTTTTTGATTACAGGCTTAGAAGAAAGGGTAGTTTTAATGATATGTTAAAGAGTGCGTAGACAGCCTTGCAAGGGGAAAGTTTATTGAATACTTGAAGGAAGCACCTTGTATAAACTGTCCTCAGTTCTGCAAAGCTATTCTTTGTATGTGTTGCTGTTCTGATTTTTTTTCTGAAGGCACCCTTTAGAGACAAGTTTGGTTGTGAGTAACAAAAGTCTGGCAGAGGTCAAGCTCAAGTCAGAGGTCAAGCTCACCTGCCTGCTCCTAGAATGACCAAAGCACCAGAAAGATGGGGTAGAGGGGATGTGGAACAGTTCAAAAGCTCAGACACTGGACAAATGAAAACATTACTGCAACTGAGGACCATTTCCTGGTATTTCACTGCTATTTTTTTAGCAAGCAGAGATGGGAGGGGGATGGGTCTGGAAAACATTAAATTGGCCCCAGAGAGCATTCAAAAAAAAGTGGAATTTTGCAGGCATTAACTGTCTGTTGTATGGCTGTGTGTTTAGAAATCCAGCACAGTTATACAGCATGTTTGGGGTTTTTTTAAACTTCCTTTTCATTAAAAGGTGGCACCAAGAGTTTTGGCTAGTGTCTTCATCACTATAACAATGTGAGTTTTGGGACATGTTCCCATTTTTCATCAATAGCTAAGGTCATTTAAGAACAAACACAAAATCTGACCAGTTCTCATTCAGATCTGCATTTATGCAGAGGTTTGCCTTTCTACTGTGGTGGCTTTTGAAAAAGATGATACTCTTAGCTTATTTACGTTGAGGGTGAAGTTGCGGTGGGAGAGTTAAGGACATAACTATATGGGAACAATTTCAATGGTTTAGCCTAACACCCTTCCTCTCTAATTTTTTCAGGCACATATACTAGGATTATACAACACGTCTTTTCATTAGGTTTCCCAGACATAGTGAAACTGTTCCATCTGCCATATCTGTCTGTCCTTTCTCGACCTCACACATTTTTGGCTTGGGGTGAAAGAGCAATGTTTTCCCCCATAACTGGATGGCAGAGCAGTTGGATGGCAGAGAAATTGGGTGTTCCTGCAGCTGAATAGCAGAGCTAAATGACATCTTTTCTGAACCCTTTTGTGATTGGCCTCGTTGAGGGGAATTTTTTTTTTGTTAGGCTTTATTATGAGCGTATCAAAAGCTCATAAAAAGAGAGGTTAACAGAGGTAGTGGATAGAGATAAGAGAATGGCCAGAGTGGAATTTTTGATATGTGAACTTTGTTCAGTTTTTTAATTCAGTTTGAATTTTGTTCAGTACTTTCTCCAAAACAATCCACACTAGTTAATTTATTTGTATATGCTGGTCTCAGATTGTGAGTCAGGGTAGTTACACATCTTGGATAAGTGGGTAATGGAGATTCAGTTCTTAGTTCTTGATGGGAATTACATTCACAAGGTTTTCTCAAAACAGTGTTCAGAACAGTATTTAAAAGTATCTCAATAATAATGATATTTATTAGAGGAATAGAGGAATGAAAGGAGTTTTGACAGTGTAAAGGCCATGTTTTTCTTGGAGAACCATAGGCACACAGTTTGTGGTAATTGGGAGTGGGGCTGGGGCCGAGCCTCATCCCTAATGGGCTACAACTCTGCGGGACCAATGAACAGTATTGAAGGTAATGAGAAATGGAGTGCTGAGGTGTATTACCAATCACAAGGGTTACAGAAGGCACACAGGTGTAATTCATGTAAGATGAAGGGTATAAAAGGTTATACTGAAGAACAACAAAATGCTGATGTTTGAGGCCTTCTTCGGTGTAGGTTGTACCTCCACTGTCAGGGAGCTTTCCATTTCGGGCTCTAATGTTGTGGTTTAGCCCCAGCCTTTAACTAAGCAGCACACAGCCACTTGCTCAGTACCTCACAAGTGGAATGGGGGAGAGAATCAGAAGAATAAAAGGGAGAAAACTCATGGGTGTGGATTGAGATAAAGACAATTAAAAAAGAAAAGCAAAAGCCACGTGCACAAGCAAAGCAAAGCAAGGAATTAATTCACTGCTACACACAAGCAGATGTTCAGCCATTTCCAGGACAGCTGGGCTCCATCACACCTAATGGTTACTTAGGAAGATAAACACCACCACACCCCATTCCCCCTTTCTTCTTCTTCCCCTAGCTTTTTATGCTGAGCATGACATCATATGGTGTTAAATATCCCTTTGGTCAGTTGGGGTCAGCTATCTCAGCTCTGTCCTCTCCCAGCTTCTGGTGCTTTCCTAGCCCACTCACTGCTAGGAAAGCACCTGCTGAGGCAGAAAAAGCCTTGATACAAGCATTTCTCAGCAATGACAAAAACATCTCTACATTATCAACCCTGCTTTTAGTACACATCCAGAACATAGTTCCACACTAGCTACTATGAACAAATTACCTCTACCTCAGCCAAAAATAGCACAAATATACATTTCATCCATATGTGTCAAGATCCATATGTCTCAGGCTTATTTTGTTTCACCTCTCTCATACTTGTGCTATATTCAGATCTCATACTGATTAGGTTAGCCAGAATGTCAGCCCCACCATTTCAGAACTAATTACTGCTATTGGTATAAAGTGTTACTGCTACCACAGAAAATGAGTGTAATGTATAGTAACTTTCATTGAGATAAATACATTGACCCATGAGGGAAAACACCTACAACTGCCAATGTAGCTGTCAGAATTGCAAGGTACTCTCAATTATCTTTGCTCAGTTACAGAATCCAGGAGAAGTGCCCAAAGGCTGTAGGAGAGAAAATGTCATACCTATCTTCAAGACAAGCAAGAGGGAGGAACCAGGGAAGTACAGGCCAGTTAGCCTCACTTTGATCCCTAGGAAAGTGACACTGTAAAACATTTTCATCTTGGCTACCATGTCAAGGCACATGAAGGACAAGAAACTCCTCAGCTGCAGTCAGCATGTTTCACTACAGGGAAGTCCCCAATCTGATAACATTGTACAATGAACTGATGTGTTTGGTAAATGAGGGGAGAGCAATAGTTACTGTCTGCCAGGCCTCAGTAAGGTCTCTGACACTGTCTCAAGTAACAGCCTCATAGACCCTCACACAGGTGCTTTAGGGGCTAGATGGAGAGGTGTATTGAAAACTGGCTGAATGGCCAGGCCCTGAGGGTGGTGATGAACAATGCAAAGTTTAGTTGGAGGCTCGAAAATAGCAGTGTCAATACCAAGAGTCAATACCGAGTGAATTCTATTTAACATTTTGATAGTGATCTTCACATGAGGCAGAGTGATTTTACTGATGGCACAAAGTTGGGAGAAATGGCTATTGGGCCAGATGGACATCCTATCATCCAGCACAAGCTTGACAGGCTGAAGAAATGGGCTGACAGAAACCTTGGGAAGTTCAGAAAAGAGAAGTTCATACTCCTGCACCTTTGGAGGAACATTGTGAGGAAGGATGTGTGGAATTGTGAGGAACAATTCCCCACATCACTATATGCTGGGGGTCACCCAGCTGGAAAGCAACTTGTCAGAAAAGGACCTGGGAGACCTGATGGGCACCAAGTTGGACATGAGCCAATGATGTGCACCTCGTGGCAAAGAAGGCTACCAGTATCCTCGTTTGTATTAAGCAAAGTGTTGTCAGCAGGCTGACAGAGGTGATCCTTCTCCTATATCCAACACTGGTGATGCCACACCTGAAATGCTTGACCTAGTTTTGGGCTACCTGCTACAAGGGAATTGTGGAGCTACTTGAAGGAGTCCAGCAAAGGGCCTCTAAGATGATTAAGGGACTAAAGCATTCTTCCTATGATGAAAAGCTGAGAGAGCTGGGACTATAAAGTCTGGAGAAGAAAGGCTTAGAAAGGCTCTCATCAATGTATAGAAGTATCTGAAGGGTGACTGCAAAGACAACAGAGCCAGGCCCTTTTCAGAGGTACCTACTGAAAGGACCAGAGGCAGTGGCAGAAAGAGAAACACAGGAGGTTCCCTCTGAACATCAGGAAGCACTGTTTTACTGGGAAGCTGACCAAGAACTGTCACAGATTACCCGGAGAGGTGCTGCACTCTCCGTCCTTGCAGATACTCAGAGGTTTTCTGGATGTGATCCTGGGCAATTGGTGCTAGGCAGTCCTGCTTGATTTAAGAGTTTGGACCAGATGGCCTCCAGAGGTTTCTCTGAATCTCAATCACTCCGTGATTCTGTTTTGTTAGTACTTATTCATTATTATACTGAGTCTGGAATTCAGTCTGGAAATATTAAATCTGGTACGCCTATTTTCCCCTCAAATCTGCATGCTCATATTCCTTCTCAGGAAAAAAATATTTTGTAGAAGTTATTAACAGCAGAGCTGTTTTTGAATAAGTATCAGACTCAGAGCTTGTGATCGACATCTGTGAATCACACCATTGTCTGAGGGTCTACTTGCTGCACTGCACAGCTGAAGTAGTACTTCCCCTGGAAGACAGTACTTTAGTTTCTTTGGTCTGTAGGACTGGACGTTACCACTAAACTTATCAAAACCAATATTGTTTGTGCCAACTGAAAAATGTGAAGTGTTACAGAAGAGCATGTTCCTTCTTGGTTTCACTTGGCTCTTAAATTGTGCCATTTAAAGAACTGTGCATGAAATGCAATGTATTATTACTCTCACAAAACATCAAGCTCTGTTCAAAACTGGCTTTCATGGTTTAACCCCAGTATCTCAGTTTAGGGACAAACTTAGCAGAAGACACTCTGGAATGAGTAATCTCCTCTAAAAGGGTTCCAAAAATCCCTTTCCACTAATAGAAAATGAATACTAATGGATGAAAGTGAAGGGAAGAAGTCCCCAACAGTCTATTAATGCCTACAAGACGAGGAAAAAAAAGTAAATAAATGCTAGGTATCAGACCNGAATGCTTGTCTTCTTTCTATTAACAATACACAGTACACCATTATTAAGCTTAAAACCTTCTACTATCTTGCTAAGCATTTTTCCTGCAGTCTTCAGGTCTATCTTAGCCAAGCCTAAAATTCAAGCTATTGTTTAATGTCCTTGCTTGTTATACCATTGTAACTTTTTCTACTTTCAGACTTCGCAGCTACAGCTAGTTCTCTGCTCTGTTTCTAAAGCCTGCTTTCCCAACTTTCTAAAAATCATCTTACCTTTACTCTTTACTACATAATCATTACATGTCTATGCATTTTTTGTTACTTCTTTCCCTATACTCCTTGGTCATCCCCAACCTCCCTCTGGTTTTGCTTATGACAAGACTAAAACCGTATTTACTAAAGGCTAGCAATGGAGGAGGAAGTGAGGGCAGAAGGGACTGAATATTTAAGTAAACTCTTCCACTCCTGCTTACTTAAATAATGATGCATTAAAGCTTGTCTGCCCCTCCTATAAATAAAAACACTTTCTTAAAATATATACCCATGTCATTGCAGGTACTGCACTAGATCAGGTTTGTGAAAATGAGTTCCCTGAATTAGCAATTAATGGAAGTTGAGAGTGTTTAATTTGTCAAGGATGGGATCTCCATCTTCTGGAACTCTCAGATAAAATTCCAGTCTAATTATGAGCAAAATAGATATTCTTGCATAGCTGACAATTGCTTTATTGATTTTGTCCCGTTGTCCTTTATTAAATTTTTAAAAATTCAGCTGAGGAGTAGGCTTCATTTCTCACACATATCATGATTCCAGTCAGTTTGGGATATTTCAAATACAGTTCATTAGTCATAATGTTATAGATGGATAATGAGATGATTGGCTCTTGCAATTAAGGGATGACTATAGTGTGACTATTAAGAAAAGCTTTAGTGATATCATAGTTTAAATATCTTTTGTTCTCCCCATGGTTTCCTTTCCCCCCCCTCTGTGTTGTTGCCATCGGACAGCCTGGGTTGTCTAGGACAGGTAAAAAGAAGGCGTGCACATGTGCCCCTTCCATGGGGCAGCTGGGAATGGGAATGCTTGTTGCTAAGGGGGCACGGCATGACAACACCTGAGCTCCAATCAAGCTGCAGGAGAGTGGTCTCCACCGGTAAAGGGAAAAGAAGAGTTGACTGACAGACTTTGAGAGGGGCCAGGGTTGGCTGATGCAACATACAAGGGTATAAAATGACTGAACATCCATCTTAAAATTGAACTGGCCATGTGGTATACACGAGGCAGTTCCCAGCGCTGTAACTTTTTCTTTATATAGTCCTTTTGTTGTATTTTTGTCAAGGTTTAATAAACCTTTTAAATTTTCAAAGTGAGCAGTTGTTTCTCACAATAATTTGTAATTTCTCAAGGAAGAGCTTCTGTGAGTATCAGAGTTTCAAGATATCTAACACCAGCTTTTCCTGTACAAGGATCCTTTTTGTTGGGGGGTTGGGATTTTTTGTGTTCTTTCCTTATTCACCTGTGGAATTTTTTCCCATTGAGTTGCTAAGAAAGCTAATTGCTGGGTGCTGGAGATGACAGGGAGGGGGAACTCCCTTGATTTTTAGGAGTTTCTCTCGGGAGGGAGCCAGAGATACCGCGAGAATGGGGGCAGGTTAAAAAAAAAAAAAAAAAAAAAAAAAGGAGACGGGAGTTAGAGGCAGCTCTCCAGCTCTCTCGCTTTCCGGCATTGGAGGAGGACAGCCAGGCTTTCGCTTACTGCGAGGAGAATTCATCCACCGCTGGAGCTCAGTCCTGAGGGACCAATCACTGTCTGTTCGCGTGCCCCGGGAATCCTGAACTTCGCCTCTCCCTGACCTGCTTGGAGCCGGGCCGCCGTCGTCCCACTCGACCTGTTTCTTCACCTGCTGCTTCCGAGGGTCCTGCTGGGGGTACTGGAATCGGCTGCCACAGGGGTTTGTGAAGCAAAGCCTCTCTTCCATCCCTTTCCCGTCTCATTCGAGCCGCCATTGCCACGTGCTCCCCGAATCCGCGCCGCAGCGCCCCCTGCAGCCACGTGGGAATGACTGCACCTGCCCTGTACACCTGGAGCCCGCCAGCGCCCCTGCCGGCTGTGACCGTAACTACACCAAAGGGGAAAGAGCCGCAGCCAAAAGGCTGTCACTGGCTTCCGGGTTCTGTTTGTTGTTAATGCCGTAGCTGTTGTTGGTTTGCTTTATTATACATATTAGTAAAGAACTGTTATTCCTGTTCTCATACCTTTGCCTGAGGGCCCTTTAATTTAAAAAACTTTATAATTCAGAGGGAGGCGGTTTACATTCTCCATTCCAAGGGAGGCTTTTCTGCCTTCCATTGCACACACCTGTCTCGTAAACCGAGACACTTTTTCTATTAATCTATTTCTCACCCTACAGAAATAACTCACTTGTGTGTACAGACTCTTTGAACACAGAGTTCAGGAAATGGAGGGCAGAGGGAAAAAGCACAGGAAGATTTATGCTGTGAAATTAAACTGGTAGTCCAGAAATGACCCCTTGTATGCTACTTGGTGTATACCTGAACTCCTTCATGCACAAGATCAACTCATTTTATGAAATAAAATAACTTCGGTCTCTTGAAGTTGAGTGCCTGGCATAATGGCAGCCAAGTACTCATTTAGGACACCCAAATGGTACAAATAAATAACAGTAGTATGAAACCCCATTCCTTATATTTTTTTTTCTGTAAAAAAAGCATATTTTTGGACCTAAATCATAGCATGCCAGATGCTATCTCAACACAAATGTTTAGAAATTATTTCTCATTTCTTGTATTACTTGAGGAAAAACAAAACTGGTTGATCCAGTTCCTTTAAACCTATTTTAAAATGCCGCTGCTTGAACACTGAAATCGAAATGTTTGGAAAAAGTTGATGAACTCTCTTGCTGTTCAGACATATTTTACAGCATGACAGGCAAATAAATGTGTTTTGAACTTCTCAGGAGGCATCAGAGGCAGGGAAGCACTTTGCTGCACTGGAGAAAACTTGGTAACCCAAAGAGAAGACAGCTGAAAGGTTTTGCCTTACAATCCCTTAATTATAGCAGCAAGAGTTAACCAGTGTTATGGCCTTGGATTCTGATGGGAATTACAGATTCTCAGCAGTGTGAATAAAGCAGCTGTGCCTTCCCTAAAGCTGGAGATCTGAGAATTAAAACATGTAAAATTATAGCTCATTTCTGCTACCTTACATTGAGCAGGGCAGCAAACACTTTTTGGCAAAGAAAGAAACATAGTCTCTGTCACTAAGCTTACACTGCCATGCATCCATCACATGGTTGTCTTTTCTGCCTCTTAGCAGTATGCATCCTTTCACAGGCAGGGAAAAGAAGTCTCTTAAAAACTAAATTGAAATAATTAAAGTACACAGGCAGGCAGATTACACAAAGAAGCGGGAAATTCCTGTCGGCTCTCCCCTTCTGAAACTGTTTTCAAAGTAATTCTTGGTGTCAACTTTACCCGGTTTTCAGTCTCAAGTTACTCGGGTACTATCAGCTTACTTAAATGGCAGACTGCTGGAACGTTTGCTTTTCTTCTGCACAAAAGCAGCACACCCTCCGAAGCAGACTGTTTTGCAAGTTACTAGTTTCGTTGTCACTGAATCCATACTACTCAGTGATCCAAAAGCCTTTCTTCCAGCGTAGGGAAGGCTAAATTTTCCAGCCGGAGACAGTTTTCCTCAGTGGCTCTCTGATTTGTCATCCTGGCCACGGAGGGGGCAGGTTGTGGTCAGCTCTAGAGCCCGGTAACAGAAGGCAAAGTGAAGAGGGAAGGGGCTTGCAGAGCTGTCGAGCTGGAGACGGCCAGGGGAACTCACAATGGCGGGGAAGGCCCACACCAGCCGCGCAGGGGCAGAGGTTTCATGACTTGCCAATACTGGGGTGAAGAGCGGAGAGAGGACACAGCTGTGGGGCTGCGCTGGAGTCAGGGAGCGGGTGGGAGTGCCCTATGGGCGGCAGGGAGAGCCTGGCATGCCACGGGAGGAAGCTGCATTCCCTGTTCCGTCGCTGCGTGGCGCAAGAAGAGGCTAAGACAATGATTCAGGTACGCAGCTGAGGAGTGGGCGGCGGCGCGGATTTTGGCGCTGCAGAAGCCGCAGCTACTCCCTGCCGGGTGGCCACTCCACTCACCTCTCGGGGGCGGTGCGGGTTGGGTGTGGCAGCGGCAGCCCCCATCCATCTCCATGGTGGCAAGGAAAGCCACGACACGGGTTTGTGGAGCGGCGTCTTAGCCACCTCCCTAACTCCTACTGGGGCCTTTCCGGCGCCCAGTTTGAGCCCGGCAGAGCCCAGAGCCCCGCTCGGTTCCGGGGCACGTAAGGGGAAGTTCGTGGTTGTCGCTGCTCTGCTGACGGGTGCTGAGCCCAGGGAGCTGGAACAGCAGCGTCAAAAGCAGGTTAGAAACTCTTGTATAATAGTTGATAATTGTTAAGTGTGTACTGTTAGTTTGGTTATGATAAAAGGGGTTTAAAAGGGTAGTTATAAGAAATACGGTACTCAATGTACCATATTACAGCCAAGTGCACCACCCCCCAAGCGAAATGAGCCAGCCTGGGCAGAACTATAATGGGCCAATAAAGGGCCTTAAACCTTCATGCAAATGAAGGTTCCAAAAAGAAACCAATCCAAATGGACAAAAACCAGCATAAAAAGAAGCTTCTGACCCACTGAATCTTTGCCACTCCACCTGGAACATCGGGGACATCGCTGCTCAAGAAGACCCAGTGCCGGCACTGCACCATCTTCGACGGCAACGTTCCTGCTCAGCCTGCGGGCCCCTTGCTTTAGGCCTTTCTTTTTATTATAATAAATGCTGAAATCACTATTAGTAACTGGGAGTGTGGTCCCATTTTTAACAGCAGTGTGCTGCTTTCCTTTGACACCGACCGCAGCTGGCACATGCCACAGTATGTATTCGCCTGCCTAGTCTTGGAAATGTTCCTGGTTGCCTTTTAATATAAATCTAAAGCGCTTTTTTGGGGGCTTTGTCTTTTTTGTTGTTGTTCAAAACGGAGAATGGGTTGACAGTCCTGAAGTATACATACTGTCTTTTAATGATGGGTATGAAAACCTGATCAACATTAAATAATACTGGTTTTAAGTGATGGGCTCCCTTTGATTTTATGACAATGGACAAAAACAGAGAAACCAACAAAATAGCAGGTTCAGGGTACAACTGCAGATAGGAACTTACCAGAAATCTGTAGAGTACATTAGCCAGGAGTCTCATTAAATCATCTCTGGTTTTGGTTTGCTAAGCAAAGCTCTGGACCTTTGAAGTTTCATGCACCTCTTTCTGGATTACTTCTGAAAGCTTGATTCAACAACAGACTTTAATTAATTTTAAGCATATGTTTAAATGTTTTTGCTGACTTGGGTTCAGCTTAGCAGTCTTTTTTTTTTTTTTTTGCATACTTAAGGAAACAACCTCTTTCATTTCAAATTCTTTCTGAAAACATCCCATTTCTATTGTACCCTTTTGTGGATGTGACAGCCTGGTCAGAGAGCGAGAAAACCAGATAAGTTTTCTCACAGTGGACTTGTGAGACCTTTTAGGGAGTTGTAGAGAAACAACGATAGCTTGTTATTATTAACAACCTGCAGGTGGTGTTTTCCTACTCTGTTTTTCTGTTCTTCTCAAGGATTGTTTGTGAGAAAGATGTTTTTGTTAATTAGCCAATCAGGTAGAATGTATTGGAGTGGTCTATAAAAGAGGAGAGTTTTTGGCATTAAAGCTGCTGTTGTGCAAACCAGCCTTCTTGGATTCTGTGCCTTTTTCTTACTCAACAGCGACACCTTTTTAGGGTTAGTTTCCCAGAAATTCATGGACAATATATCACATAGGTATATGGTATGCACTAAATAATCTTACTGGTTTCAAGCTTCCTTTGACTGTCTCATGTGTGCACTATATCTGTGAAAATATCTCCATCACTCTTGTGTCTAACATTTCAACCAAGTAGCTTCAAATAGCGATTTTATTATAAAAAATTGCCAAGGAAATTGCTGAGTCTATGTTTTTCTGCCAGAGTTGCATTCCTCTGAGGCTATTTGTTGCCCTGATTTTTTCAAGATTTCTAAAGCCTTCTGATGTTTACATTCTTGTACAGAACTTTCTCACACACTTTATGTAAATAACTTATTGTTTGCATTCTTTTATGGGGAACAAGCAACTTGATGGACTGTTGGGTTGCCCAGTGGCATTGAGGAGGTTGCACTGTCACCCTCCAATGACACTGGCATTTCAGGAAGATATAAAATTGGAGTCAGATTTTAATAAACAGTTTTTCTTTTGCCTTGAAAAGAACTGCTTCGCGTCGTTTGTGTCCTATAGTGACAGCTACTCACAATAGACAAGTGAGTCCTTTAAAGGGGTGAATTTTTGCCATCTCTCAGAATTAGAGGAATGAGTGTGATTCCATTTGAAAGCATATATAATGATGTCCAGCAATCTCTTGGTAAGTATCAGCCTGTGACCTTAGGCACAATAATAAATCTGAAAATCATAATGCTACATTTGAAAGAAAAATGAATGCAACAAACTTTTTTCAGGGATTGTGGAATATCAACTTTCAAGTAACTCTTAGCTCTAGCACTGTGAGTCTGATTTTAGAACCTTAATGAAATTAGAAGGAAGACTACTGTTAGTCATGTGTAGTGACTCAGTTGGCACCAGGGCCGCAATTTTGTTGGGTGATCTTGAAACACATTGAGAGAAGGCACCTCTTTGTGTGACTTTGGGAACAAAGATCTTGTTCTCTTCTTCATGCCAGCACTTATATTATTAGAACTTAGTTAGGGATGGGTAATCTGTCTGTTCACCATGACAATTTTGCCCCACTGTACTTTGCTGCTTTTCTTTGTGGATGCCTGAGGATGCTAACAGCGAGTCTGCTGCTCAGATGTTTCTCCAGGTATTAATGTTACTCCTTTTAAGTTAGATTTTGCTTTCATGTTTGTTCTTGATTCTTCCTTTCCTTTTTTAAGATATCCTGAAGGATCAAGTGAACCTAGGTGCAAGAGAACAAACTGAATGACAAGTCCAAGAGAAAAGTCCTTTTTATGTGACATTCAAAAGGACAGGGGGAAGTAACATCAAACAAGAAAATAATGAAATCTCGTCGTTTCCTTACCACTGCTCTATAGGGATGAAGAAGGGGCTGGCTGAGGTTAAGCTGAGCTTCACCCCTCTCATACAAACTTTACATGAAATAGATGGTCTGCATTCTTCTCGTATTACATGTTATTAGAGATCAAGAGGTTCTTCTTTGAAAGACCCAATTGCATGTCATCAGTTTTAAATTAGAATAAGTGATAGGGGAAGCAAAGCTAGTAATTCTCAAAATATTAGTTATAAAATGAGTTCAAATGATAGAATAGTCTAAAAAAGCTGGCATAGACTCCAATTTATGCTGCTGTTAGAGAATAGAAAACATGAGGGCAAGATGTATTAATATCAGTGGCTTTATTTTACCTCTGGAATATGAAAAAGGAGGCAACAAGCAATAGCTTAAAAATTAGCTTTCTATATTGCTATTGATCTTTCTTTTCCAGCAGGAAGATATATAATTATACAATAGGCCATCTGAATTTCTTTCACTGGGTGTTTGAAATAATTGTAACATTAGACTTTCTGCCTCAGAAAAGGTCTAAACATTTATCTGAAGGGAAAATGGCATGATTTTGACTCTAGGAAAGTGTTCTAAAGACTTAGAAGGTTGTTTTGGTTTATGTTTTACAGGGGAGTGGTAGATTTTTTCCACTATGATTATATTACACAAGTATTTTTCCCTTGGAATCAATGGAATTAACTTAAAATTAGCTGCAACTAATGCCAGGAGTTTGCAGTTCTAATAATTTGTTAGGCCTCATCTTTGGGTGTTTATCAGCTTTCTGTGAGAGGCTGTTTGACACTAGTTATGGGAGACAGTTGTGGAGAAAACAGGGCAAAAATGCCTTGGGAGGACACCCTCGTTTAACTTAGGGTGAGAAAGGAGAACAATCTCCCAAGAAACCCTGCATCTCTATGCAAAAGAACTCCTGCCTGTCAGCTGTTGTTCACTCCTCAGTTCTAGTATGTTCTGTGTTCTTAGTTTCTCCATTGGTTCTCCCCAAAGACCATTCCCTCCCTCCTCTACTACTGGTTCCACCTGCATCAC